>JASTWR010002169.1:0-25143 GCA_030770355.1 Harpagoxenus sublaevis
AGAAAAAAAAAACGTCAAAGAGACGTTAAAAATGCCCACGGGTATTACGACTAACGTACAATTGAATCGACTGGCGAAACACATGCGCGTACCGTTCTTCAGGGTGTTTTCATGCGTGACTCGTTACCAATCGGCGGTATACGCCGAAACGAGAGCGGTATTGTAAATTTGGATGATACAGCGGGCTCCGGTACTCACTGGGTAGCGTACGCAAAGAGGGGAAACCGCGCGATGTATTTTGGACAGTTTCGGTAATCTTCGACCGCCGAAAGAGTTGGTGCGATATTTCGGACCGAGCGTGATGAAGATAGAGTACAATCGCACGCCCGTTCAAACATATGATCAGAACATCTGCGGACAAGCGTGCCTGCGATTTTCTCCTGACATAGACGACGAACTGGCGTAAATTTAAGAACTGACGGTGCGCCGGTGGAGATTCAGTGTTAGTCGAACGGTTTTCCCGACATGTCTATGACATTCACGCTGACCGGGAAAAGCAGCATCCTCGCTGGTGCCCTACTTTCCCGCCGTAGATTTGAGCGACGGTGACTACGAGCTCGGTCTAACGGTTTTTGAGACTTATCACACATACCAAACGTGAATTTCTTCGAATAATAAATTTTACTTTGACGAGGAATGACACGGAAATTACGATACCCGAGGGATCGTACGAGATAGGACGATACACGAGTTTTTGAAACGCGCTGTTTCACGGAAACGCCCGCGACGCGTAGCTCCTTCCATCAGCAATCGTACATCGGTCGTAGATATCGCGCAAGAGAAGACCGCTCGCGCGAATGGCGACGAGGGCGATGATGACAACGCGGAGTACGAGGATGATGAGGCTGTAAAATATCCGATAGTGCTCCGTGCTAATTACAACACGATGAAAAGTGAGATCAATTGCGCTTTCAGAGTAAACTTTAGCAAACCAAACAATATTGGATCACTGCTGGGATTCTCGTCGAAGCGTATATTGCAGCCTGGAAAATGGCACCGATCGGACCTACCGATTAATATCATCAATATAAACATTATCCGCGTAGAGTGTAACGTGACCGCGGGTGCGTACAGCAACGGCAAACCCGTTCACACGATACACGAATTTTCTCCGAGCGTGCCGCCAGGATATAAGATATCGGAAACACCGGCGCAGATCATTTACCTGCCAATCATCGCACGGAGCATTACTGATCTAACGGTACGCATCGTGGATCAGGACGGACGATTGCTCGACTTTCGAGGCGAAGAGATCACCGTCAGATTGCACGTACGACGGCGACAGCGATAACGCGCGTGAGTGTGCGCGACATATATAAGATGCTCGTGTTGAACGACTCGGAGCACACGAGAGATAACACTATTTACACTACGGTAGCGGTCAACGATATCGTTCGATCATTGTCATCACCAGCGTTAGGCTACGCTACAAATACGAGAAAGAAACTCACAGCGTCAAACGTTAAATTCTTACAATCTTTGGGATTCGCGGTGCGAAATATCTGAGGAATCATGACCGATATCCTTAACATTGGAAGCGAGACGGTCTTTGACGATCGCATCGTCAAGATCGAGACTCACACGTACAACGCGTACGCCAACACAACGTTCGAGTATAGCGATGAGATACAAATACCCATACAACAGCAGGATCTGTATACGTTGCCGTGCGAAAAGTTTTCTCTACGTCGAAGGAATATTGACGGTGAACAGAGTAGACGGTGAACCCGATAACGTGGTATTGGCGAATAATGCCGTCGCATTCTTGTTCGATGAGATTCGATACGAACTCGACGGTGTGGAGATTGATCGTAACAGAAACGTAGGAATAACAACAACGCTCAAGAATTACGCGTCGCTGTCTTTGGGCGCGAGTACGATTCTGAAAAACGCTGGCTGGGATATGCTCAATAACGCTGACATCACTTCTACGCGAAGAAACTTTACTTTTCACGTACCGCTCAGCATGCTACTGGGATTTTGCGAGGATTACAAACGCGTGGTGATCAACGCGCGTCATGAATTGATCTTGATACGATCGCGCAATGATAACAATTCCCTAGTGGGAAATCCGACGTTGAATCCTGCTATCAACGTACTCAAGATACAATGGCGAATGCCTCACGTGTTGCTGAACGAGATCAACAAACTGTCGATGCTGCGCGCCTTGGAAAACGGACAATATCTGAATATGAGTTTCCGTTCGTGGGATCTGTACGAGTATCCCCTGTTGCAAAACACGACCAAGCACTCGTGGGCTATCAAGACCGCGACTCAGCTCGAAAAATCGCGATACGTCATCTTTGCTCTGCAGACGGGCCGGAAGAATGTTATGACCAGAGAAATAACAACGTTTGATCATTGCAAATTGACCAACGTGAAACTTTATTTAAACTCTGAATTCTATCCGTACGATGATATGAATTTGGATTTTAGTAAAAACAAATGGGCGATTCTGTACGATATGTATGCACGTTTCAGTAGAGCGTATTACGGACGCGAGCACGTCCAGCCGTGTCTCGATGTCCCGAATTTTCTACAATACGCTCCAATAGTGGTCATCGATTGCTCTCGACAAAACGAATCCGTCAAAAATGCCACCGTTGATGTCAGAATAGAATTCGATTGTATGGAGAATGTACCGCCGAATACCTCAGCGTACTGTCTCATCATACACGATCGCGTTATTCAGTACAACCCGTTGACCAACGTGGTGCGCAAAATTGTCTGAGCGTTCGCGGCAACGTCGAAGAAATATTTTTCCGATACAATAAAAAAGAGGGGGAGCAGGGTATAAATCAAAAGTGTCGCGAGACGTCTGCATATTTGCGTGTCATTCTTCTCGAGTAACGCATCAAAGAGAAATCTTATGTCCGTACCAACGTTCGTGGACCTGCAAGGTTTCCTCGTCGGAATGAAATTTGTCGTGAAGGAGGTGGCTGCGAAAGGGGACCGTTCTGGCGCATTACATCTTTGAACGCCCCATGCCGTGGAATCTCCTCATGAATTCCGACAAATCATGCGCTACCTGGTTGATCAAAAATCATCATGGATTACGATGGAACGACGGAAACGTGCCGTACAGCATGGTGAAACATCTAATTACATCGGCCGTGCTTGGTATGGAAGAGGATGATGATAATGACGACGAAACGCCGCCGACTCTCGTGTACGTCAAGGGAATCCAGAAACGCGAATGGCTGGTGGATCTGCTCGAAAATTTTGCGAGAAAGAAAATGATCATCGAGACTCTGGATGCTAATTACGAAGACATCGACTCTTTGAACAATATGGATGCCGCTAATACTGTGCGATGCGGAAAACATACGATGAACTGCGCGTTGCAAAACGTATTTAAAATATTTAACTGGTGGTCGAAACACGAGAAAGAAGTGGAATCTTTTTATACAACTTATAAAAATAAATAAATAAATGTATAACATATATGTACATTACAATGTTTTATTTTATATCTCCTTTTCCATCCACTTCGCATGAATATATATATATGTAACAGAAAAATAAAGCCTTTCTTCAGGTCACGACGTACGACTTTATTTTCCACTCGAGCGATATACGCAACGTTCGCCTGAACATCGGCGCTCGCTTCTGTAGTGCGAGACGCGATTTGTTTACGAGCGTGAAAGATGAACCGATATGCCCGTCCTAAACTACGATATTTGACTCTTCGTAGAAAGAATCACGGCGCCATTCGGTTATGGTGTCTCGTGTTTACAGATCGGGCGAGCGTTCTAGCGGGTTTCTTGCCGCAGTTACGCCTCAGTCTGCAACAGTCGCTCGCCGGTTGTATAGCGCAAGTTGTTCGCGGTGACAGTTTTTAAATTTTTTTTAGTCATCAGTTTTTGTTTTGTGTGTGTGTGTGTGTGTGCGTGTGTGTGTATGTGTGCATGGTGGTGGTGGTGGTGGTGGACGCGGCTGGGGTGAACTAGGCTGTCGACGATTACTCCGGGAAATTCTACGATTGCTCGAGCGTCACTCCGTCGGGCGCGGACACGGGCACCCCCCTCCCCCCCAAATTAAGGTAAGAGCGAACGCGAACGCGAACGGCGGCGCGAGGCGGGCGGCGGCGCGGCGGCGGCCGGCGGCGGCGGCGGCGGCGGCGGCGGCGGCGGCGGTGGCGGCGGCGGGCCCTACCCCTAACGCGGTACACCTCCTCCGCGCGGACCCTACGCGACACCCCTCCCCCGCGCGGACCCTACGCGGCACCCCTCTCCCCCGCGGACCCTACGCGGCACCCCTCTCCCCCGCGGACCCTACGCGACACCCCTCCCCCCCCCCCGCGGACCCTACGCGGCACCCCTCCCCCGCGCGGACCCTAAGCGGCACCCCTCCCCCGCGCGGACCCTACGCGACACCCCTCTCCCGAGCGGACCCTACGCGGCACCCCTCTCCCCCGCGGACCCTACGCGGCACCCCTCCCCCGCGCGGACCCTACGCGGCACCCCTCCCCCGCGCGGACCCTACGCGACTCTAACGCGGCACCCCCCCCCCGCGTCACGTCAACACCCCTCACCCTCCTTTGTAATATGAGACGCCGGCTGTGCCGTCGTCCACCTCGCCCTCGGTTACCCCCCTGCCCCTCACCCCCCCTCATTGCCCCATGGGTCGGAACCGGGGATACTATCACTACTTACACGACAACTAACAATCGCAGCTCGCAGATCACGAATAACGGCGCTCCGATGGTCTCTACGCGGTACGCGGGCAGATACCCCGCAGGGTCACTCTCCGGCGGTACGCGACAAGGGAGCGCCCGTGCGACTCCCCGAGAACACCTGACGACGCTCGTTAAGACGCGAAATCTCACCGCACTCCACGAAACGTGAAACTCTAAGTTATACGGGGTGTCACGATATCCGCGGCCTCGGTGGCCGCCGCCCGATCTCGCGCCCCCGCAGTCGCGATCCCCAGGAGGCCGAATTACGCGATAGATTGCGCCCCAAAAACCTCCGGCACACGGTTCTGCCGTCGCGAGGCCCCTCGCGTCCGCCACCGACCGCCTACTCCAAAAGCGAATACTCGCGAAACTCGGTCGCGAGCCGAATAACCGCGAGACTCTAATTGCGCCGTTTCTGGCGACTTTTTTCCCGCCGCGTCCGGCGTACGTCGCGTCCGACGATTTTCACTAACACTAAACCAAACACCAAACCAAATTGCTCGGAAAAAGTACGCGTTCGCGATACGCGATATCCCGAAAGACGGCGGTTGGTTCGAGACGAACACGGCACTCGCGGTTTTCCGTGGCCGTTCACACACTAATTTCGGCTAGGGCAACCTTACCGGATTTGCTGTCCCCTCGTCGACACCGTCGGGTCCTGGTCCCAGAGCGCCGGGTAGATCGGCCTTCTTAGCGGCACTCAAACTTGATCGCGATAATTAATTTAATTGCGCGAGACGACTTTACGCCTTGGCGGACGACCCAGAAGAGATCGAGCGATCCTCTCGATGGAAAATCGAGGGCGCACCCCTCCATGGGGTTGCGCGGTAATCAGGCGCGGCGTCGCGACCAATCGGGGCCGACGTACGGCGGATCACGCGCGGGTATTCGCCAATTTTCGGCGGAGTCCTTCAAACGCTGTTCGGCGTCCCTTCGCCTGGCGGATTCCGTCGCCCGGTGGTTTGTTCTCTCGGGCGGGGTTCCCTTGGTTGGCCGGTTTCCTCGCGGACCGGGGGACGCTGGCCAGGCGCCCCCGGCCCTCTTAGAGGTCCGGGATCGTTGCGGGAAGCCGTCCGGTGATCTCGTGATGCCACGCGTGTCCGCCCCGCGCCCCGTGGTCGGATCACTCGCCCGTCTCGTGACGTCCTCGAGCCGCCTCTCCCGTCGCCGCCGGTCCCGCTCCAGTCGTCGTCTTCCTTGTCCATCGTTGAGGCGCGGTGCCTCGGTGAGGTGCCGCGTTTCCATACAAAAAAAATAGGAAATAAATACGCGCAAATGCTCCATTTCGGAGGCCCCCTGGAGATTCCGCGATTGCTCTCTTGGATCGTCCGCGGGCGCGAACCCGCGCCCTGTGACGGCGGCGGGGCGCTGCCACGCGCGGCGAACCGTCACGTCACAATATATATTATATATCAATTTCTCTTTTTATCATATATATTATGTATCACTTAGATCAACCTAACTAACTTCCAACCTAATTCAACATCAATACATTCTAACTGTCTTCCAATTTCCCTTCCTACTCCTCTACCTTTATCCTATCCCTCTTCTTTGTCTCTCTTCTAACCTTTTCTATCCGTTTCATTTCTTCTAGTCCTTTTCCTTCCTCTCTTAAAAATTCTTCTATCTGTATCTCGCTTTTTGTCGCTTCGCATTCTTTTATTATATGTTCTATGTTCTCCTCTTCTCTTTGGCATATTCTACACCTTCTATCCCCTTCCTCTCTTCAATGTTGACTGCCTTTTACCTCGCTCCCACATCTGTATCTGGCTATCAAGATTCTATCCTTTCTTTTCTTCTTTCCTTGTAAGTACTTTGGTAACTTTTCGGTTAAGATTTCTTTATAACTACTATTGTATCTTGTCCCGTTTATCTTTATCCTTCTTTCCTCCTTCTCCTTTTCCTCTATTCTCCTTACGAAATTTTCTGCCGCCTCCTGGTCCTCAGTCTCCATTTCTCTCCTCAGCTGCTCCTTCTCCATCCCCGCCCTCTCTATCAGTTCCCTTCTCTTCTTCTCCCAATTACTTTCCTCTTTCTTTGGCCTGCTCCTATCTAGATCCTTTATGCATGCCTGAACTATTTTCTTTTCTGACTGTCTCGCCTTCTCCGCATACCTCACAGCCCTCCTTATTGCTCTCACTTTAATTTCCTTTATTTTGGCTTCTTCTGATATTATATAATTTGGGGTTCTTCTATCCAATCCTAAAATCCATTTAACATACTTTCTTTTTATCACATCTAATCTACTCTCGTATCTCCACCCCCATATCTCAGCTCCGTATAATACCACGCTCTCTACCAATGACTCGAACATCTTCATCCTTCTTCTAAAATCTTTTTTAAATATTCTTTCCCCTATGCTCCATGTCCTCTTCATCGCTATTGTAGCTTTCCTCAGCCTATCTTTTATATGATTTTCCGCTCCTCCGTTTTTCTGTAGTATATATCCCAAATACTTTATTTCTTTGACCTCCTCTATGTATTCTTCTCCCCATTTCCACTTCCTTTCCTTCCTTCTTCCCCTAGCTTTCTCAAACACCATTATTTTCGATTTCTCTGGACTCAAACTCAAACCCTTCCTTTCCAGATACCTCTTGAACCTCCTCATCATTTCCTTCAACTCTGCCTCCCTTGTCGCCATTAAAACCACGTCATCCGCATATGATATTGTCCAGAACTTTTCATTCCTTATCACAATTCTTCCTGCTTGCCCTTTTTCCATTCCCTCCTCCAAATCCATAATATATACATTGAATAGATTCGGACTCAACGGGCATCCTTGTCTTAGTCTTTTTTCTGTCCAAAATTCCTCTGTCTTCTTATCCCTTATTTTCACCACATTTTTCGTTTTTTTGTATGTTTCCATTATTCTTCGTCTCAAGTTATCTTCAATTCCTATTTTCTTCATTGTTTCATTCAATTTCTTTTTATCCACTCTATCAAAAGCTGCCTTAAGATCGACAAAGAATGCGAAAACCTTTCTCCTCTTTTTACTCAGCTCCTTATTCGTTACATAGTTTACCGTGTATATTGCATCCATCGTTCCTCTATTCTTTCTAAACCCGAATTGCACTTCCCTTAATTTGCTCTCCACCTCCTTTTCCAGCCTCGCATTTAAGATACTTGCATAAATTTTATACGCCGTATTCATTAACGTAACTCCCCGGTAGTTTTTCGGGTCGTTTCTCTCCCCTCTTTTATATATTGGAATAATCATATCTTTATTCCAGTCTCCCGGTATGCCCTCTCCTTTCCATATTCTATTAATTAACTTCAGGAATTCTTCACCTACATACTTCTGCATAAATCTCCACGCCTTGTTCTCAATTCCGTCCTCTCCTGTTGCCTTTCCCATCTTCAGCTTCTTTATTACTTCAATCACCTCTTTTTTTGATATTTCTTCCACCCCCTCCGTTACCTCCACCTTCGCGCCATCCTCTTCCCTCTCGTTCTCAATGTCTAGCACCACCTTTTTCTTTGTCCCTCCTAACATTTCTACGAAATGGTCTCTCCACTCGTCCATTTGTATCTCCTCGCTTATTCCCTCTTTTTTTTTCCTGTATTTATTTATATACTTCCAAGCTTCAGCTTCGTTTTTAATGTTTCTTATCTTTTCTTCTTCCTCACTTTCGTGCCTTCTCTTCTGTTCTTTAAACCATTCCTTGTGCCCCTTTCTTTTCCTCACATACTCTTCTTTTTCGATTCTTCCCTTCTTCCAGTCCCTCATCAATCTCCTCAATCTTCTTTTTCTTTCCTTCCATTCTTTATTGTACCATTCTCTTCTTCCTAATCTCCATGGGATTATCCTTTTCTTGTGCCTCGTAATAGCACTTCTTACTTTTTCTTTCATCTCTTTCCAAATCTCCTCTGTATCTGTTTGTGTACTCGACCATCCTTCACATTTCTCATGATATTCTTTCCTCCCTTCTTCAGTCCAATCGCTTCTCTCTACTTTCACTTCTTTCTTCCTTCTCCCTGTTTCTATCACCTGTGGTCCTGTCAACTCCACCTCCAGCGAAACATGATCCGATTTTGTTCTAACTCCTTCTTCAACCATTATTACCTCTTCTCCTGCTCTGTCATTCCCTAAGACATAGTCTATAACCGATGACCTTATCTCTCTTATATAAGTCCATCCCCCTTCCCTTCCGAAACTCCCGTTTAATAACGCCCATCCTTTTTCTTCTATTTTATCTATTAATATACGTCCCTCTCTATTCACAATTTTATCTACTGACTTTCTGGTCTCGCTCCTCTTTTCATTTTCTTCTTTATCATTTATCGGTCCTCCTCTGCTTCCCGTCCTCGCGTTGAAATCACCTCCTACTAGCAAACAGTCTTCATCCTCTTCTTGTACCTTCTCCCTTAGTGTTTCCATCGTATCTTCCATCTTTTGACTGTACAGCGTGATTATTCTCCATTTGTTTACACCATACTCCAGTCTGTTTTCTACCATCTTGTCGCTAATTTCCCTAACGTCTATAAATTTCAAATTCTTATTGACTGCTGTTATTATCCCTCCTTTTGCTCTTCCTTTCCTGTGTTCCCTTTTCGCTGGAACACAATTCCAAATAAATTTCCTGGACATCTTATTTTTAATCTTCCTCCAATTGTCCTCTTCCATCCATGTTTCTACTAGTCCTATCACATCAAAATTCCCCAAATAGTCCCATGTTTCCTCGCATTTGTTAATTAGTCTCGCCACATTCCAAAAGCATAACCTTAATCCTCTTCCTTCTTTCGCCTTTTCTTCTTCTCTCTCCTTTCTCTCTCTCCTTCTCTCCCTCTCCCTGACTTCTCTCTTCTCTACTCTTTCCGAAAAGCATCTCCGCTTTCCAGCATTCCAGTTCTTTCATTCCATCTCCTCTCGACATTGTCTATCCATATCTTTTGATGCCCTACCGTTGCACTCTTCCCCTTCTCTCTCTCTGCCTTTACTATACCCCATAAATGTTTCTGTATCTGCCTCTCTGTCGCCGTCAGATCGTCATCTAAAAATATCTTTCTTGCTTTTCCTATCTCCTTCCTCATTGCCATTATTTCTCTCTTATCCTCCCATTTATTGAATCTAACTAGCGTCATTTTATACTCTCCCCGGCCAATTGCCTGCACCTCGTCTACTACCACCTTCTTCTTAGTTATTTCTTCTAGGAATTTCTCCATCTTCTCTTTCCTCTTACTTCCGTTTTCAATCTTCCCTCCTTTTACAATTATATTATTTCTCCTTCTTCTCCTTTCGGCGAATTCCGAGTTTATTTCCATCTCCTTAATCTTCTTTATTAGTTCGTTGCTCTCTAACCTTTTACCTCCGCTGCTCTCCACTTTTTCTATCTTCTCCTCCAGCTGTTTTATTCTATTTTCTAAGCCCGTCTTATGCCTTTCCCAAAGCATTTCTCTCTTTCTATACTCCTCCTTCAGGTCGTGTATTTCTTTCATTATCTCTTCTTTGTCCTTCTTTCTTTCTTCCTTATCCTTCTTTCTTTCTCTCTCTTGTTCCTCCATCTTCGCTAAAATCTCTTTTAGCATTTTTCCGCCTCCATGCTTTCTACTTTCTTTTCCTCTCTCTTTATTTTGTTTGGTGGCGATCTTATCACCCTTTTTTTTTTATTAAAATTCTGTAGTATCTCCCTTTCGGCTTTTTCTGCTATATTTTTTTCTTCCTCTCTTCCTCTTTTCTTTACGTATTCTATGATCGATTCCTGGCTTCCTGTCCTATCCCTTATTCTTGACAGCTCCACCGCCCTCGTGGGTCTGCCCTTACCTTTCTCTATCGTTTTATTCTCCTCGCCTTTCTTCGGCTTAATAGCTTCTTGTCCTCCTCCTTCTTCTCGTCCATCCGAAGCCTTTCTCACTTTCTATCCCTTTGACGTCTCCTTCTTCCTGTCACTTTCTTCCTTATCGACCTGTTTTCGTCCCACTCCGACTCCGGTTTCTCCGTGCCTGTTGTAGTATTTTATTAATACAATAGATTTTTATTTATATTAAAAATAATTGAATTTTGCAAAGTTTCCGAAATATTAATGTCATGTTGCTAAATGTGTGTTAAAATATTGCGAATCTATATCTCTGCAAAGATTCCGTAATGTTGCATTGCAATTTGCAATGTTGCAACGTTGCTGTGAGCTGTTTGGTTAGCAGCTGTAGAGCTAAGTAAATTGAATATTTTAAAAATAGCCACTATTTGTTCTGAGTATTTAGCAGACTGCGATTTTCAGAGTTTGTGCACGAGTAGGCAAACATTAAAAAAACAACAATATCTTCGGTAAATAGGTATTCGTATGGATGCATGTATAATTTGATCCAATTGTTTAATCTAATATTAAAATTTTGTTTAGATTTTTTTTATACGAATAAAGTACATTGCCTGCTAGCTTCACAGTAACACCAACATCCTCAGTACCGGCAGTAAGTTATAGTGAAAGTATGCAGATTTTTCCATATGAAAAGTGTACATTGCCTGCTAGCTTCACAGCTACACCGACATCTTTAATACCGGCAGTAAGTTATAGTGAAAGATGGCCACAAATATTATTAAATATATTTAAAAAATATGTAAAATATTGAAATATAAGTGTAGTAAATGTTTAAACAAATTTTGTTCAAATGTTTGTAGACATACACTTCACCTGATGCGCCAAAGGTAAACGTTTATACCTTTATTTTACACCAAAGAGCTTATTTAACTGCCCAGAAGTGAAGCGAATTCGAGAAGCTCATAGACAGGAACTAAAATTAATTTGCCGACAACTTTATACTTCTCGACAACAACAAGTGCGGTACAGGAAGCAAATTCAAACTCTTGATACAGTTTTATGTTTGTTAAAACAAAAGAACATGTTATCTTCGGAGGACTTGGAGATTGTGGAAAATTTCAGTGAGTTGAATAAGAATTTATTAAATCGACAAATACGCAAAGTTAAAAACTTAAGCAACTAATATATATTAAGACCGTTAAGATAAACAATCAATAAAGGAAAGAGCCATACGGTCCAAGTTTAGATCTTAGATAGCTTAATAATATTTCTAAATTATACGTGTATTTTCCAACATAATTTAGAAATATTATTAAGCTATCTAAGATCTAAGCTTGGACCGTATGGCTTTTTCTTTTATTGATTTTTTATAAAAACTTAAGGATGTATGTCGCTTTAATCAAAATAGAAGGATCAAGCTGAAATTTACAGAGATTGTGCACTTATATGTATATCCCAAAAACCTGTGTTTTTGCGATCGATTGTCTGACTTGTTTAAAAGTTATTAATTTTTTAATTTTGTATGCGTTCTTATAGAGATTGACAGGTTATCAAACATATGTATTTAGAATGCAAAGAAAAAATAGAGAACAAATTTATTAAACAAATTTTAAATCTTTTGCTTTAATATCAGCGTATAGCTCTCATTTGCCTTATATCGTGTTTTTGAAATAGAGAACAATTCTCGGAGAAATTACGGTGTATAGAGGATACATTGGCACAAGTTCACAATAAATTTCACGATGATTCACTGACTAGTTTCTGAGAAAAAAATAAAAACTGCAGCATTCACACAGATTGTGGCATTCGACCCTAAAGACACGGCAACGTAGCACTGCGCACGACGGTAGCTATAGTTGTTTTTCGCCTTTTTTGCCGGCTTTTGACATTTTCAGCCAATGTTTATATGCAGCCTCTGATATCTATTTGCCTTTATACCTTAAAAATTGGTTGTTATTGCACTACAACACTTTTTAATTAACCTCACTTTCTCACCTTTTCAATGATGCAACATGTACTACATCTGTCAGATCGGTCGGGCGTTCAGTGTAGCCAACAGTTAAAAGTAATATCAACAGTGCGGTGTTGCCACGTTTTTCTGCGTTATTCGATTAATATTTTCAGTACCCAACCTAGGGCGAGGGGGGTAGAGGGGCAGGGGGGTTCCTCGGCGCGGGGTACTCCATACCCGATGGGCGAGGGGTCCGCGGGGGCAAGGGAGGGGGCCAAATGTGGGCGAGGGGGTAGAGAGGCAGGGGGGTTCCGCGACGCGGGGTACTCCATGCCCGGTAGGCGAGGGGTCCGCGGAGGCGAGGGAGGGGGAATGCTGGGCGAGGGGTCCGCGGGAAGTGGTGGGGAATGCTGGGCGAGGGGTCCGCGGGAAGTGGTGGGGAATGCTGGGCGAGGGGTCCGAGGGGAGAAGTAAACCGCGTTTTCTGACATCGCGGCGGCCCGCGGGAGAGGGGAAACCGCGCTATGGGCCGCGAGAGATGCGGACGCGGTGGCCCGCGGTGAGGGGGGTTCGGACTGCAACCCGCGTGACGTCACATCATATATCATTTCCGCGTGCGCGCCTGCATGAATGGGCAACCCGTCATACTGACCTGTATGTCTCTACAACAAGCGGTACGTATGATGTATGTACGTATGTACGTACGTATGTATGTACGTATGTATGTACGTACGTATGTACGTACGTATCGCGGCGGCCCGCGGGAGAGGGGGAACCGCGCTATGGGTCGCGAGGATGAGGACGCGGAGGCCCGCGGTGAGGAGGGTCCGCGTAATATCATACCGTATCACTCGCGTGCGTCTTCTCGCTCTCTCCCCCGCTCGCGACGGCTGCAGAGCAGCGTGACATCACCGCGCGCTTGCATATCACGTTCTCCCTCTCCCCACTTACCTCTTCGCGTTCTCTCTCATATTCACCCAATCTTCTTTCTCGCGTTCAGAGGTGTGTATTCTCTTCGCGTCCACATATCTCTTAGCGCTCTCTCCATCAGTATTTTTGTTTTTTTTTAAATTATTTAATTTAATTTAATTTAATATTTTGAAGATAATTTAATACTCCAGCAGAAATGAAATTATTTTAAACCGACTTTAGTACTTTAGATAATGCAATATTTTTTTAAATATTTTAATAAATATTTATTTTACCAGTGGCGAGGTCCACCGTCACTTGTAGCTTGAATCGTCATATAGGGGTGGAAGCGTCCGAGGCTCAACCTCGACATACCGCGGAGACCGCGGAGATAAACTCGGCGAAGGTGACCGCGGAGACGGTCCGGCGGCGGTACGCACGGCGGTACGTGCGGCGCGCAACCAATATTCGCGCATGCACACGTCGCACGTCGCCGGTGCGAACAATTTTCTGCAGCTGATGCACCGCATGTTAATAGTACGATAGCTTCAGACAAAACTGAACGAGCGAAAGAAAAATTTAAGAGAAGGTGTAACCGAGCCATGATAAAAATTCGAAGAAAAAGTAGCTTGATGAGTCCTTATCATGCAGGACACTAGCCAAAGATCAGCACTTTGCGAAATCTGACCCAGCACCTTTATATGAGAAATATTATATGGGTAATGGTTCCATGCAAAACGTATGTGTTTGATGAAATCATCGCGACATTGATAGGGGTATCATGCCAATGACTCTGTATACATAATCTCAAATTGAAATTGTATTGTCGTCTTGCATGTCCACTGATCATACGTACGTACATACGTACGTACATACATACGTACATACATACGTACGTACATACGTACATACATCATATGTACCGCTTGTTGCAGAGACATACAGGTCAGTATGACGGGTTACCCATTTATGCAGGCGCGTATGGTCGTTCACAGTTGTGTAGACTGGCGTAGACTTCAGCGCATTGACAATACAGGTTATGAAATAAATTTTATTAAGAAATTGTGAACGACCATATGCGCGCCTGCACAAAATAGGAAACCCGTCATACTGACCTGTATGTCTCTGCAACACCCTGTACATACGTACATACTGACCTGTATGTCTCTGCAACACCCTGTACATACATATATGTACTCTCCCACATGTTCTCTTTCTCGCTTTTGCTCCTGCTCGCGTTCTTTTTATCTCCTTCATGTCCTCTTTCTCATTCTCATTTCCTTTTATATCCCATATTCGCATTCTCTCTCAGTCCCATTGTCCCACCTATATCTCCTCATATTCTCTTCCCGCTCGCGTCTTCTTCCTCTTTCTCCCGTTCGCGTTCGCGTTCGCGTCTTCTCCCTTGCTCGCCTCCCCGCCTATATCACCCCATTCTCTCTTTTTCTCCCTCCCGCTCGTGTCCTCTCGCTCGCACACCTTCTTACGCGCGGTACGGCTATCATTTGCATCATAATTATTACGTGTTATTGCTACTCCCATTAATTTCAGGATTACTACCACATTCCGTCGGTGTTGAATTTAGAAAAAAAAATATTTACGTTACGCTTGCGAAGATATTTATGTGACAACTCATATTTTAACACAAATTCAAGAATTATTTATTTTATAAATAACGACTAAAACATTTTTTAAGCATTACATGATTTATACATATTGTTAGAATTTGGAAATAGAGGGGAAATGGTAAATGAAAGGTATGTGAAAGAACAAAGTTTATATCTACATACATATAATGTGAAACATTTATTGAATAATCAAAATTATACAATTTTTTGTTTTTAGATCACCGACATTTTTTTTTACTTCTTTACGCGTTTTCTTTTTTCAACAAGTTGAAAACCGTATTAGTAGCATTTAAGTTCTTATGTTTATGCCCACATTTCTTCGGGCTCGTCGACATCATACGGGCGGAGTCCGAACAGCCGAGTCAAATAAAAAATATCATGTGGAGATTGGTAAATATCATCGATTTGGCGGGCCTCTAATGTATCCCGCCACAGATCTTCGAGATCGTATCGACGTTCCCATCGCTCCGCTTGCACTGATCTCTGATGGTCAATGTTGATAAACCTGTCAATGCGTATGTCTCCATGCCAAAAACACTCGAAAAATATAAAATACTATTATATACATGTATATAGTACAAAAATGTAAAAATGTTATACATTTTGTACATAAGTAATCTTACGTCGTACTCGGGGATGGTTCGCAGACATATTTCATTTCTAATACGGATTTCAGCTATTTGCAGATCCCCGACACAAACCCACTGACAATTAAGAAAATATTAAACCACTATAAAACCACACATATCCATACATCATATAAAGGCGTTGGCACATGAATGACTTTTTACCATGCGGCAGAGTCGCGTGACAGACCGTGCGCACGAGCAACTTTTGTCGTGCGGCAAAGTTGCTCGTATGCCCGCGCCCTAAGAATGTTGTACTTACCCCTACAATAGGATAGGTAACTTTTATGTAACCAAAGATAGGCATCCTTTTTGACAGAGTACAGCTGGGCACTAGTACGATTCTACACTGACTGCAAAAGACTGAGCCCGAGCCCAGTAGCGAATAGTTATCTCGCGAGAGTAGCAAAATCTGACACCTTCATACGAGATACGACATATGGGTAATGGTTTAGACAATTTAGAATCGCCGGGAGAAATAGTAACGCACGCGAGTAACGTACGCCGCAAGTACACGCGAAAACTATAAACATATACTTATTACTAGATATACTTAAAAATACTATACTACAATAAGAACAAAACTATTTATTCTCTCTCCCATTAACATCGGCCGCGGGTCCGCGTGACATCATCGCGCGCTTGCACGTTCTCTCTCATACTCACCTAATGTTCGCGTCTTCTCTTTCGCTTTCAGGTGTTCTCTTCGCGAACGCCTACCTATTAGCGTTCTCTCACACGGTATTTAATTTTTAAATGTTTTATTAATTTAATACTTTAGATAAGAATCAGTATTTACTGTTTTAAATATTTTTAATTTAATATTTGGGATATAATTTAATACTTTAGCAGAAATAATTATTTTAAAGGATAAACCAAATCATGAATCAATAGCGATGAACCGATTATAGTTAAAGATAATACATACAAAACTGCAAATCTTACATTAGCGCCGCCGCAAAAGTCAATGACACAATAATATCATTTTCAAAGACAATGTCCCGATAATTTCATCGAACATGTGCAAAATTGCAAATCATGCATTAGCGCCGATGCACGATTGCTGCGTGCGCTATAGTCCGCGGGGAGGGAAATCACATTTTCGGACGTAGCGGCGGCCCGCGGGGAGAGGGGCGCGGTTCGCGGGGGATGGGGGTCCGCGCTACGGTCTGCAAGGAGGAGAACGGATGCCACGGTGGTCCGCGGGTAGGGGTAGGGGGTACCACGTAGGGGTTCCATGGTGAGGGGGTCAAGAGCGCTGCAGCCCGCGTGATGTCACATCATGTATATCTCCCACGTGTTATCTTTCTAGTTCTCGCTCCCGCTCACGTCTTCTCTCTCTCTCCCACACACATTTACGTTCTCTCTCGCATTTATATCACGTATTCGCGTTCTTTCTATCATACTCACCTTCTTACTTATATCTCCTCGTATTCTCTTTCCGCTCCCGTTTGCGTCTTCTCTCCTGCTCTCAGGTGTTTTTCCTTATTCATATATCTATTCGCGTTTTTTCGTCCGGTATTTAAAAATTTTAAGTATTTTATTAATTTAATACTTTAGATAATAATTTAATAGCTATTTGATTTTAACATCTAATTATAATATAAAAGGACACGACCTAATCTTAAGGAATTGGAATATGGAGATGGCGAAAGGAAAATAAATTTAAGCTAAAAGATTTGCTCTTTAAAATAGAAAGTCACAGTCTTTTATAATTAAGCGACGCGGTAGCGTTCTACCGTCCGGTATTTAAATTTTAAGTATTCTATTAACGCAATTTAAGGAATTGGAAGGGAGAGGTGGCAGGATAATAAATTTTAACTTTTTAAAATCATATTATACATTTATTCAGTTTTTTATTGTATTATAAAAAGTAATACACTAAAACGTCTTACATAACTAAAACTGTTCATACAAAATATTATAAAATGATAAATATGTATAAATCTGCAACATATAATGTAACATTTTTTATTTAAAGAAATATTACATTTTTTCTCCGCTATCGACACGCATTCTATCCCACTCTTTACAATACTCCATCCATCCATCCATTCCTCTCACACTCTCATCCTTTTCACTACCATGCTAACAACACACATCCATACTCTCTCAACTATAACTTTATAACTAATATTCGCTACAGAATACATGCGCGGGGGATATATAAACATATATACTTATTACTATAGATATATTAAATATAAATCTCCCTTTCCAAGTTCTGGAGTCGCCTTTCAAATCTTTTAAATAACTCTTCATAATTAAGAAAACATTGCACTCCAGACACTCATGCGCAGGCTTTATACGCATTAACCGTCTATCACAATCAGTACACCGCATCTTGCTTGAAATGTTTAATCCGTGTAGCTGCGATGAGATTGAGTGCCAACGCACTCTTCGCGTGTAACCGATGGGCTGCTCTCAACGCGCGTGGCACCTTTCGCACAGCCGTTTCCGCGAAAAGCCGTACTCCTGCACATAGCAGGGGACGATTCCGATCACGCAGTCAGATTGCAGCAGGTAGTAATACCGCTCCGGATAATCCTGCGGTCGAACCCCGTCCAACAACTTAATTGTGATAGGTTCTACTGGTGGTGGTTTCATTTTCTAGAATTACTAAATAAAATTAATATATTTAAATTTTTAAAAATATTTTTAAATGTATAGAAATTAATTATATTTCTTTTACCCGCTTTTTAAACAACCAATGTGTTTGGTAGCCACACAGGTAATCCTCGATGCTCTCAGGATCCATCGAGAAGAATTAATCACACTGCTATTCGTAATTCTATTTTTTCACTTTCTAATGCCCGTTCGTTACCGATTATGCAAAGGACTCTGCAATAGCTCAATTTATAGGAGTTAAAAAATGTAGAGTGAGGGATCTACGTGATTTATCTGCGACATATTACATTACCAAAAACGAGCAGACGGTTGTCATGAAAAAATAATCTTTTACTTACCGCTGCATCTTGCAATCGCGGGTAACACTATAAACCGCTGTTGAACATAGCATATCGTATGAGATGACAATTGTTGTGAGAAAATAATCCTCGCGAGAAAAATGATGTTTAAGAAAATCTAATTGCATCTTCGCATAGAACACATCTAAAAAATGATACAGCGCTATGGTAAGGAATTGGAATAGGGAGAGGCTAATGGATAATAAATTTAAACTTTTTTAATTATATACATTTATTCAGGAATACTTAAGCATATTTATATTGCATAAAGTTAACGTACATCTCCCCGTCTCAAGGCATCACGCAAAAGTTCATCCACAGCATAAGCTAATAGTTCGCAATCTATGACAAGACGGTTGTCATGAAAAAATAATCTTTTACTTACCGCTGCATCTTGCAATCGCGGGTGACACTATAAACCGCCGTTGAACATATAGAACACATCTAAAAGATGATACAGCGCAATTGTGAGGAATTGAAATAGGGAGAGGCTGATGGATAATAAATTTAAACTTTTTTAATCATATACATTTATTCAGGAATACTTAACTTACATTTATTTATGTTAACCTACTACATCAAAAGATTTCTCTCTCGATGCAGCATACACAATGTCATCCATAGCATACGCTATGAGTTCACAATCTACAATTGACGTTTGGTCGTAATAGTAATTGCTGCGCAAGAAACTAACGGCGTCGCATTTTTTGGTAATACGATTTTTTCGTAGAATACTTGCAAACTCGATGAACTTCTTATCTGCCTCTCTCGCAAACTCATATAGCTCGAGGCATACATACTTGACGCAGTGTTTGAGTTCGAAGAAAAAGAATATAGTTGCAGGTTTCATGTACAAATAATTATTGCGCGATGACAATTTTACAAGTTTATCATCACGCATTTGTACAACTTCGAGTATTAGGTCTTCTGGAAGAGTCGGAATAGTCAGCGACTGACCGACAGCTGACTGCACAAGTCGTTTGACATCCATGCGTCTATCGATGAGCTTCTTCCACGTGTAATAAAACATCGCGATTTGATTTCCTCGGTTGTCACCAAGGACCAATTCGACAAAGGAGGATTCGTGTGGAGGTTTCAGACTGACGCTGACCCCAATGTCCAAATATTTGTAAGCTGTACGTGTCAATGCGTATCGTCTGTTGAGTATACGCACCGCACGACGCTCCAACGAAGTGCTGTAGAAAAAAGAACAAGATAAGGTTTTAAAATAATAAAATTGGAAAAATTATAAAATAGGAGACTCTATAAATTAAACGAAACTTACTTGTTCTCACTCGATGGAGTTGCAGCTTCGGGAATCGGCACGTAATAATTCATGCGTGCGCCACCACTGTTGCTTCCCGCAGCGGAGTACATTTTTTACTCTCGGTTATGGCAAGTCGATCGTTTGTACAAGCGGCTGATACAAGACTGACCGATCGCATAAAATTAACGAAGCGTATACGCAAAAACACCCTCCCCTTTTTAAAAATTATGACGTGGTGGGAATAATACTTCTAGAACGTATTCTAAGAAAAGTTGTTTATCAAGGTTTTGGGCGAACGTGTTGGGACATGTTTCGCTGCAATAGTCGGTTATGACATCGCTTATTGTCAAACGAACGTATTGTTCAGGCGGATTAAAGATAAAATATCCTCGATTAAATATCTGAGATAAAAAATGTTTGTCTCGATGATTTAACCGTCGTGGTGTCGCGGTCATGATAATTATTTTTTCTTGCAGACATGCATGATGACGAAAGTCCAATTTAGATACAATTTCAATTTTTGCAGTTTTGCGTAAGTCAATGACATGATATCGTTTTCATGAGCAGTCATCACGTCTCGCGATGACTTCATTAAACGTGTGCAAAACTGCAAAATTCTACAATTCATAAGTCAAGCGCCGATGTACGGCTGCTGCGGACATGCATGGTGACTAAGTCCACTTTAGATATAATTTCAATTTTTACAATTTTGCATAAGTCAATGGTATAATATCATTTACAAGGGCGACTGACTTATGCAAAATTGTAAAATTGAAATTATATCTAAGTCAGTCGCCCTTGTAAATGATATTATACCATTGACTTATGCAAAATTGTAAAAATTGAAATTATATCTAAAGTGGACTTAGTCACCATGCATGTCCGCAGCAGCCGTACATCGGCGCTTGACTTATGAATTGTAGAATTTTGCAGTTTTGCACACGTTTAATGAAGTCATCGCGAGACGTGATGACTGCTCATGAAAACGATATCATGTCATTGACTTACGCAAAACTGCAAAAATTGAAATTGTATCTAAATTGGACTTTCGTCATCATGCATGTCTGCAAGAAAAAATAATTATCATGACCGCGACACCACGACGGTTAAATCATCGAGACAAACATTTTTTATCTCAGATATTTAATCGAGGATATTTTATCTTTAATCCGCCTGAACAATACGTTCGTTTGACAATAAGCGATGTCATAACCGACTATTGCAGCGAAACATGTCCCAACACGTTCGCCCAAAACCTTGATAAACAACTTTTCTTAGAATACGTTCTAGAAGTATTATTCCCACCACGTCATAATTTTTAAAAAGGGGAGGGTGTTTTTCGCGTATACGCTTCGTTAATTTTATGCGATCGGTCAGTCTTGTATCAGCCGCTTGTACAAACGATCGACTTGCCATAACCGAGAGTAAAAAATGTACTCCGCTGCGGGAAGCAACAGTGGTGGCGCACGCATGAATTATTACGTGCCGATTCCCGAAGCTGCAACTCCATCGAGTGAGAACAAGTAAGTTTCGTTTAATTTATAGAGTCTCCTATTTTATAATTTTTCCAATTTTATTATTTTAAAACCTTATCTTGTTCTTTTTTCTACAGCACTTCGTTGGAGCGTCGTGCGGTGCGTATACTCAACAGACGATACGCATTGACACGTACAGCTTACAAATATTTGGACATTGGGGTCAGCGTCAGTCTGAAACCTCCACACGAATCCTCCTTTGTCGAATTGGTCCTTGGTGACAACCGAGGAAATCAAATCGCGATGTTTTATTACACGTGGAAGAAGCTCATCGATAGACGCATGGATGTCAAACGACTTGTGCAGTCAGCTGTCGGTCAGTCGCTGACTATTCCGACTCTTCCAGAAGACCTAATACTCGAAGTTGTACAAATGCGTGATGATAAACTTGTAAAATTGTCATCGCGCAATAATTATTTGTACATGAAACCTGCAACTATATTCTTTTTCTTCGAACTCAAACACTGCGTCAAGTATGTATGCCTCGAGCTATATGAGTTTGCGAGAGAGGCAGATAAGAAGTTCATCGAGTTTGCAAGTATTCTACGAAAAAATCGTATTACCAAAAAATGCGACGCCGTTAGTTTCTTGCGCAGCAATTACTATTACGACCAAACGTCAATTGTAGATTGTGAACTCATAGCGTATGCTATGGATGACATTGTGTATGCTGCATCGAGAGAGAAATCTTTTGATGTAGTAGGTTAACATAAATAAATGTAAGTTAAGTATTCCTGAATAAATGTAAAGTTTAAATTTATTATCCATCAGCCTCTCCCTATTTCAATTCCTTACAATTGCGCTGTATCATCTTTTAGATGTGTTCTATATGTTCAACGGCGGTTTATAGTGTCACCCGCGATTGCAAGATGCAGCGGTAAGTAAAAGATAATTTTTTCATGACAACCGTCTTGTCATAGATTGCGAACTATTAGCTTATGCTGTGGATGAACTTTTGCGTGATGCCTTGAGACGGGGAGATGTACGTTAACTTTATGCAATTTAAATATGCTTAAGTATTCCTGAATAAATGTATATAATTAAAAAAGTTTAAATTTATTATCCATTAGCCTCTCCCTATTCCAATTCCTTACAATAGCGCTGTATCATTTTTTAGATGTGTTCTATGCGAAGATGCAATTAGATTTTCTTAAATATCATTTTTCTCGCGAGGATTATTTTCTCACAACAATTGTCATCTCATACGATATGCTATGTTCAACAGCGGTTTATAGTGTCATCATTTTTTTAGATGTGTTCTATGCGAAGATGCAATTAGATTTTCTTAAACATCTTTTTTCTCGCGAGAATTATTTTCTCACAACAATTGTCATCTCATACGATATGCTATGTTCAACAGCGGTTTATAGTGTTACCCGCGATTGCAAGATGCAGCGGTAAGTAAAAGATTATTTTTTTATGACAACCGTCTGCTCGTTTTTGGTAATGTAATATGTCGCAGATAAATCACGTAGATCCCTCACTCTACATTTTTCAACTCCTATAAATTGAGCTCTTGCAGAGTCCTTTGCATAATCGGTAACGAACGGGCATTAGAAAGTGAAAAAATAGAATTACGAATAGCAGTGTGATTAATTCTTCTCGATGGATCCTGAGAGCATCGAGGATTACCTGTGTGGGTACCAAACACATTGGTTGTTTAAAAAGCGGGTAAAAGAAATATAATTAATTTCTATACATTTAAAAATATTTTTAAAAATTTAAATATATTAATTTTATTTAGTAATTCTAGAAAATGAAACCACCACCAGTAGAACCTATCACAATTAAGTTGTTGGACGGGGTTCGACCGCAGGATTATCCGGAGCGGTATTACTACCTGCTGCAATCTGACTGCGTGATCGGAATCGTCCCCTGCTATGTGCAGGAGTACGGCTTTTCGCGGAAACGGCTGTGCGAAAGGTGCCACGCGCGTTGAGAGCAGCCCATCGGTTACACGCGAAGAGTGCGTTGGCACTCAATCTCATCGCAGCTACACGGATTAAACATTTCAAGCAAGATGCGGTGTACTGATTGTGATAGACGGTTAATGCGTATAAAGCCTGCGCATGAGTGTCTGGAGTGCAATGTTTTCTTAATTATGAAGAGTTATTTAAAAGATTTGAAAGGCGACTCCAGAACTTGGAAAGGGAGATTTATATTTAATATATCTATAGTAATAAGTATATATGTTTATATATCCCCCGCGCATGTATTCTGTAGCGAATATTAGTTATAAAGTTATAGTTGAGAGAGTATGGATGTGTGTTGTTAGCATGGTAGTGAAAAGGATGAGAGTGTGAGAGGAATGGATGGATGGATGGAGTATTGTAAAGAGTGGGATAGAATGCGTGTCGATAGCGGAGAAAAAATGTAATATTTCTTTAAATAAAAAATGTTACATTATATGTTGCAGATTTATACATATTTATCATTTTATAATATTTTGTATGAACAGTTTTAGTTATGTAAGACGTTTTAGTGTATTACTTTTTATAATACAATAAAAAACTGAATAAATGTATAATATGATTTTAAAAAGTTAAAATTTATTATCCTGCCACCTCTCCCTTCCAATTCCTTAAATTGCGTTAATAGAATACTTAAAATTTAAATACCGGACGGTAGAACGCTACCGCGTCGCTTAATTATAAAAGACTGTGACTTTCTATTTTAAAGAGCAAATCTTTTAGCTTAAATTTATTTTCCTTTCGCCATCTCCATATTCCAATTCCTTAAGATTAGGTCGTGTCCTTTTATATTATAATTAGATGTTAAAATCAAATAGCTATTAAATTATTATCTAAAGTATTAAATTAATAAAATACTTAAAATTTTTAAATACCGGACGAAAAAACGCGAATAGATATATGAATAAGGAAAAAACACCTGAGAGCAGGAGAGAAGACGCAAACGGGAGCGGAAAGAGAATACGAGGAGATATAAGTAAGAAGGTGAGTATGATAGAAAGAACGCGAATACGTGATATAAATGCGAGAGAGAACGTAAATGTGTGTGGGAGAGAGAGAGAAGACGTGAGCGGGAGCGAGAACTAGAAAGATAACACGTG
Organism: Harpagoxenus sublaevis; assembly: GCA_030770355.1. Lineage (NCBI taxonomy): Eukaryota > Metazoa > Arthropoda > Insecta > Hymenoptera > Formicidae > Harpagoxenus > Harpagoxenus sublaevis. The sequence goes on from JASTWR010002169.1 coordinate 24,384, forward strand.
GGAGATATACATGATGTGACATCACGCGGGCTGCAGCGCTCTTGACCCCCTCACCATGGAACCCCTACGTGGTACCCCCTACCCCTACCCGCGGACCACCGTGGCATCCGTTCTCCTCCTTGCAGACCGTAGCGCGGACCCCCATCCCCCGCGAAACCGCGCCCCTCTCCCGCGGGCCAGCGCTACGTCCGAAAATGTGATTTCCCTCCACGCGGACTATAGCGCACGCAGCAATCGTGCATCGCGCTAATGCATGATTTGCAAATTTTGCACATGTTCGATGAAATTATCGGGACATTGTCTTTGAAAATGATATTATTGTGTCATTGACTTTTGCGGCGGCGCTAATGTAAGATTTGCAGTTTGTATGTATTATCTTTAACTATAATCGGTTCATCGCTATTGATTCATGATTTGGTTTATCCTTTAAAATAATTATTTTTGCTAAAGTATTAAAATTATATCCCAAAATTTAAATTAAAAATATTTAAAACAGTAAATACTGATTCTTATCTAAAGTATTAAATTAATAAAACATTTAAAAATTAAATACCGTGTGAGAGAACGCTAATAGGTAGGCGTTCGCGAAAGAACACCTGAAAGCGAAAGAGAAGACGCGAACATTAGGTGAGTATGAGAGAGAACGTGCAAGCGCGCGATGATGTCACGCGGACCCGCGGCCGATGTTAATGGGAGAGAGAATAAATAGTTTTGTTCTTATTGTAGTATAGTATTTTTTAAGTATATCGTAATAAGTATA
>JASTWR010002170.1:0-25122 GCA_030770355.1 Harpagoxenus sublaevis
ATGCGTTTCAATACACTCAAGGGTAACGTTCCGCTCGAACAACGTGAAAAAATCGTCTGAGCAAATACAAAGCGACGTTGCGTCGCATCGCGACAAAACGTGGTGATTGGAAGACTAAAAGAAAGCTATTGGTACAGCGAGGTGGATTCTTACCTATATTATCGGACCTATATTGACTGCCTTATTATCGCGGATTATCGGTGGCAGAGATTAAAATCGCGTTATGGAGAGGGCAAAGAAAATGGTTTTAATTACCACGGAAAATCTCGAAAGAATGCAACGTCAACTACTGCAACAAAGTCCCTCCGCTGCGATTACCGCCGACGGAAATTCGGAGAGCGCCAATATTTCCGTGCGTAACCTGGAACCCCTCTATCGCGACTCGATGCGGAGATGGGCCGTATTCTTAATTCTCCCTTGCCGCTCGACGAGAGCGAAAGGTGGAAAAAGTATAAAGAGACGCTATGGCAATATCTACACTTTGCTCGAGTAAAGCGAAAGCGAAATCAGACTGACGTGCGCAATGACGAAGAAGAAGAAGAAGAGGAAAATGCGGACAACGATACGCGAGAGGATCGTGGCGACGGCGACGACGACTACCGCGACGTGACGGACGAGACAATAACGCGCGATCTCGAAGCACCTAGCAGTAATGAGGCAAAAAATGTCTCAGCCTGGCGGCCAACGTACCGCGAACATAATGTCGAACTGTCGAAAAGCATTAGAAAAATAGTGGACAGTGTACCAAAATCTTATCACTCGCATGCTCTCTTGCTGATAAAATATTTGATCGAGAAAGCTGTGCCGAGTAGAATTAGCTGGAACGACGTTGGAGTCGTGACTATAGACGGTAGTGTTATAAAAGATTCAAATATCAAGGACCTGGTCAACGAAGCGATGCGCGATAGAAAAACCGTGAAAGCAGTTGAAAGACTTCAGTTCGCACGATTACTTCGCGTCTTGAACGTCCCCGCTGTACTGGTGAGGAATAAGAATTTATTATCCGCGTCCGCTAGTTCTTCGTCATTTCGACCTTCCGCGAGCTCCACTCCCGCGACTGTAACGTCGACAGAGACTCCGAGAAACGCTGATTCGCCGACAGCGAGAAGAAGACGCTTGCTCGATTGGAGTAAACAGAAATGACGGAACTTGAAAAATTCTACTACGATCCGGGGCATTACGCGGGTTATTCGGCAACGAAAAATCTGACGCGCGCCGCTAAACCGAATTTTTCCCGTAACAAAGTCAGCCGATGGCTCGAAACGCAAGACGCTTACACGCTGCATCGCCCGTCGCGCAGGAAATTTCCACGTTTACATTACACCGTAACGAATATCGACGACCTGTGGGAGGCCGATTTGATCAAACTCCGCAATCTTAAAAGTTACAACGACGGCTATACGTATCTTCTGGTGATTATCGACGTGCTTAGTAAATATGCCTGGGTAGAACCGTTACGCGACAAAACGAGCAAGCACGTGACGCCGGCTTTCCAACGCGTGCTCTCGAGAAGCGACGGACGCGTACCCGTGTACTTGCAAACGGACAAGGGTAAAGAATTCGTCGGACAAGCGATGCAAAAGTTTCTGGAGGAAAACGACATTCGTTTTCGAGTAGCCCGCAATCCAGATATCAAAGCCGCTGTCGTCGAGCGCTTCAACAGGACGTTGAAAGAGCGAATGTGGCGCTATTTCACGCATAAAAATACGCGACGCTACGTCGATGTTTTGCAGGATATCGTAAGCGCTTACAATCACACCCGTCATTCCGCCATCAGAATGCAGCCAGCGGTTGTCACGCGAGAAAACGCTCGTGTCGCGCGTGATAATATAGCTCTGCGTTGGAAGAAGAAGAAAAAGAAGAAGATTAAGAAGAACGAGAAACGCAAACAAAAAGCTAAATATCGCGTCGGAGATCTCATTCGCGTCAGTAGAGCGAAAGCCACCTTCGAGAAAGGATACGAGGCAAGGTGGAGCGAGGAAATATTTCGAATTCACCGTATTCTCGAGTGGCGAAAACCACGCGTGTACGAACTGAGCGATTTAGCGGGCGAGGTCATAGACAGTATTTTTTACGAACAGGAATTAGCCCGAGTTGAGAAAAACTTGCGGGAAGAAGAGTTTATCGTCGATCGCGTGATAAAGAGTAGGGGACGCGGCGCTAATAAGCAGGTGCTAGTTAGCTGGCGTGGATATCCCAGCAAGTTTGACAGTTGGATCCCCGCTTCGAATTTAACTTCTCTTCAAGATGATGGACAACCAATTTCTCGTAGTTCTTCCGAGCAATAGCAGTATGCGACATTTTCCTGACAATAAAACCTCGTCGTTCATTACGGAATTACCGCAAACTCTACACTTACACGGCGAATGGGAAGTCGCGCTTAGCGAGATTCAATTTCCCAGTACTTTTTACCACATACGCGGCAACCATGAAAATGACCTGTACTTTGTCGATACTAAAGAAGGTGAGAGAGACGCAAAGTTAACGGCGAGGAGAGGCGTAATACACCAGGGAATTTACAAAAATATCGAAGAACTTATCGGCGCGATTAATTCCACGTTCAAAGAAGTCGGATCACATTTTTATTTGGAACGGGAAAAGGAGACTGGCGGAAAAATCTTCCTTAGCATTACCTGTGGCGAAAATGAATGCAAGCTGGTTCATCATTTGTGCGTTTCTGATGCTCTTCTACAAATACTCGGTTTAGGTGATGCTATTATAAATAACGGGAAAGGTGTATACTATAGGAAGCTCACGGCATCTAAACCTAATTCTAAAGATGATTTTACAGCGACTTATATTACACTCGGTTTTCATAACGCCAAAAAAACACGCGAATGGGGTTTCTATTCTATCGAACCTTGTAGTTTGCAGCGCGGTATTCCAGATAAACTTTTCGTTTATTGCGATATTTGCGAACCTTATATAGTCGGCGATGTGCAAGCGCCTTTTCTTCGAATAGTGCCGGTCGAGACGTACGGCCATAATCACGCGGACGCGTACGGTACGAATCAGATGAAACGTTTCTCCCCGCTGCATTATATCGCATTACGGCAAACAAATTTCCGCAGGATTGAAATAGATATAAAAGATCAACTCGGAAAAAATATACCATTCGAATCCGGGACGCTGACGGCGACATTGCACTTTAGACGTTTCCAGTAATATAACGCGGCGTCGTCGTCGATATAAGTGTGAGAAAAAATATGAATTTTGTGCCATGGACTACGAATATTTCGAATCACAGAGCGGACGAGGAGGAGGAATTCCACGAGTTTTCGTCGGGACGGCTTATCAACGTGGACATGGAATCGGCAGTTTTCTCGGAGGATTATTCAAGAAGGTACTTCTTTACCTAAGTAGAGGAATGCGCGCGGTCGGTAAAGAAGCTTTACGCACGGGTATCAATGTGATGGAAGATGTCGAAAATAATATACCGATTAAGGACGCGATCAAAACGCGCTTCAAGGAATCGAGTGGAAATCTTAAGAGAAAAGCCAGAGAAAAGATAAGCAGCATGATGAAGGGTTCGGGGTATAAAGTACCAGCGAAAATTCCAGCGTTTCAGTTTCCCTTTGGCAGCCACGTCAGTCGCGTCGCGGAACGTAAACGTCGTCGTCCTCCAACAGTCAAAAGAAAATCGACAAAAAGCCAGAAGAAGAAGAAGAAGAAGAAAAAAACAATCAAAAAAACAACGAAGAAAAAGAAAGTTCGCGCAGTAGGTAGAAAGACCAAAAAACCGGCCACTACGAGCAAACGTCGTCGTAGCGACAAGAAACGCAGTGTATCCGACATATTCTCTTAATCGGCGCGCAAACCAAGAATTCAAGGAGAGGAAAAGGATAACTAAGTATGTCCTTTCTTCATACACACTCGAGCGAGTGTTTAAAGAGCGAACTCGATCTCTTCTCCTTACCTCCCACTCAAACCAGTATCGAGAGCTTGAAATGGATCTATTACAAACCCGTAACTTCGCTCGCGGACGACGCGCCTATAGAATTCGTCATACCCGGTCACGGGGAAGACTACCTGGATCTCACGCACACCATGTTGAATCTTCGCGTACGCATAGATTATACACCAATGGCAGGAGCCGGAGGAAGTACAACCGGCGCCAACGTGAACAAAGTAGGCCCTGTAAATCACTTGCTACATTCCATGTTCAACCAAATCGACGTATATTTCAATCAAAAGCTCGTTTCACCGCCAAACAACGCTTACGCGTACCGCGCTTACATCGAGGCGTTGTTAAATTATTTTTCACCCGCAAAAACTTCCCATCTGACCTCTTGTCTCTGGGACGCGGATACCCCCGGTCTCATGGACGCGCTCCTAGACTCGGAAACACCAAATCCGGCTCTCGTGAGACGCGCTCGGTACATTCACGAAGGACACGCGCTAGATCTCATAGGGCATCTTCATTGCGACGTTTTCAATCAAGATAAATTCTTAATTAACGGTGTGGAAGTTAGAATGAGACTCGTTCGCTCGAAAGATGCGTTTTGTCTTATGGAAAGTAATTCGACATCAAAAATACACATTCTAGACACCAGTCTACTCGTGAGAAGAGCAAAAATAAGCCCCGGCGTGTTACTCGCATATGCAAGAATGCTGAGTAAAACTACTGCCAAATATCCTCTTACAAGAGTCGAGGTTAAAACATTTACGATTCACGCGGGGCTCGTAGGAGAATCGATTGATAACGTAATACTCGGTCAACTACCGAAACGCGTAATAATCGGTTTTGTCGATAACAAAGCGTTTAACGGCGATAGAAAATTAAACCCGTTTAATTTCAGAAACTACGGTATAAATTTCTTTTCGCTGTACGCCGATGGTATACAAATTCCAAGTAGACCGCTACAACCAAGCTTCTCGAACGACGAGCCACTCTACGTCGAAGCTTATCACACTCTCTTCTCGGGGACTGGCATTCATTTCTTGAACAAGGGTAATTCAATAAGCAGAGATAATTACGGCAGTGGATTCACACTTTTCGCCTTCGATCTTACGCCCGAATTATCCGCCAATTGCGCCGGACATTGGAATCTCGTGAAACATGGCAGTTTACGATTAGAAGTACGATTTGAAAGGGCGCTTACCGCGACCGTTAATTGTATCGTTTACGCCGAGTTCGATAACGTTCTAGAAATCGACTCTTCTCGTCAAATCATCGTCGATTTTACCGGTTAATCTTTCCAATGTCGACGAATCATATCCCACATCAGCTCCTATACACATTATTTTTACCCCCACTACATATTTTCCTAAAATCCTGCGTAAAGTCACGAAAAGAGATTCAAAGAGAGATTCAGTTTCGTTCGAGACACGGACGTCGTCACATCGATTTGAAGAATTAAGAGTGCATTTTGGACCATGGATATAGTCATAGATATACAAGGTTTCCGCGATGTCGAGGAAAAGTTTATTCCAAAAGAAGTCGCAGTTGTCGCGGTTAACGCACCGATTATCGGACACTGGATTATGTCCCCGCCCTACCCATTTTACAATTTACCTGAAAAGTCAAGACAAGACAACACCTGGCTTTCGCAAAATTATCATGGAATCGAGTGGTTCGACGGTGAAACCGATCTCAAGTGCGTCGAACTACGACTACGTGAAATTACGCGACAAGTACGTCACATCTACTGCAGGGGTGCAGAAAAGGCTCGTTACTTGACTCAAGTAATCTCCAGAAACATATTGTATAATCTGCAAGAAATTTCTCCACCGTTCAAAAGTTTACCGGAAGACAGAGAGTGCAGACAACGTTGCTCTCATCACGGATTTCAAGTTTGGAATACAGGCAAACCTATTTGTGCGCTACGTAACGCTTTCAAATTGAAACGCTGGCTAATAGAACAAGACGATGGTGGAAGTAGCAGCAGCAGCAGCAGCAACGATACTAGTATTTCTTATGAAAACTTGAACGCAAGCGTCGAAGAAAAGAAAACCGACAGTGGTGTCCCTCATACAAATAAAATTCTCGACGATATAATTCGCAATATCGAGGCGTGGCAAAAGAAGAATAACGCGGCAAAAGAAGAAGAAAAGAATCGCACAGACGACAGAGAAGAAGAAGAAGCAAAAGCGTATTATATAATAGACGGCGTACAAAAAGAATACAACTTTAATAACCCCCGATACGTCCGACATCAACCGTGAACACCAGTGTGACAACGAAGAAAGAGGTAAACTCCGAAATTATACAAATCATTCCTTACACGCGTAAAAATGAACTCGCTGGAAATATTACAAGCGTTGCAACACCTCAGTGTCAGATATGCGGGAGTCTATCCTGCCGACAGACTGCCGAGGGTGTGGACGAGGTCGACTGCCATCGTCGCTAAGACGGACGATCACGATCGGCCTGGTCAACATTGGGTCGCCTTCTACATCGATGAGCAAGGAGCAGGAACTTATTTCGACAGCTATGGACTACCGCCCTTAGACTCCAGATTCCTCTTACGCCTTCGTCGAAATTCTACCACGCATCGATGGAACACCACGACGCTACAAGGAGCGCTCTCTGAAACTTGCGGACAATACTGCTGTGTATTTTTATATTTCATGTCTATCGGTTATAGCCTTAATCAGTTTCTCAATCTGTTTACCGTCAATTGTGAACGTAATGATCGGTTGATCGTAAAATTATTCCGTAACATTTTTCTTCATAATAAAAACGTGTGCGTTAAAAACCACGCTAAATGTTGTAATGTCCAAACGTGTACTTTTAAGAATAATTAAAAAAATACTTATTTTTTCGTACCATTGTATTATTTTATGTAATAAACATTTTTGTAATTTTAGTTCCCGTCTATTTCTCTTTATTCCCTTTTCTCTTACACTTCAGGAATAGACACGTCACAGAACGAACCTGTTCGTTCCTGTTTTTCTCTCCTCTTACCAAGTCATAAACCCTTCGCTAAAAAAAAAAAGATCAGTTGCGGCTCACAGCAATGCGGCCTGTGCTTGCCGCTCCGTACAGACTTCTCCCCCTCCTCCCTCTCAAAGGGACCATTTTCAGCCACGTGCCTCGCAACACGAAGAAAAGCGAACATGTCCATTCCTATTTTTCCCCCCTCCCTCCCTCTCGTGGTCACTCCGGAAATCTCTCTTCGACCTCCGCCATATTGACGTGCTGCCTCAACGTCGTCCACCACGTGCTACTCCAAAATTCCGCCATCTTTGCCGCGCAACCCTAACCCCGTCCACCACGTGCTAACCGAAAATTCCGCCATCTTTGAGCGTCGTCCACCACGTGCTACCCCCAAAATGCCCCCAAGACAGGTTAGGGGGAAAGCCAATCAGAACCCTGGGAAGCCATGGCTCTCCAATCAAAACGCGCAATTTAATTAACAATTACCCCCTCCCCCTGTTGCGTCAGCCAATCAGAGCCCCCAGACGTCACGTGGTCAGACCGTCTGGCCACGCCCCCGGCGCCGGAGGGGTCGGTGGTGGGGGTTTGTTTTGACGGGCCATGGCTTCCTACATACTACTAGCCTCCCATATTGATTGCTTCTGAGGCTGATTTAGCAAGGCTTCAATGACCCTTGGCTGATGCTGGCTGTGTTCCTTCTGCTTCCATGACCTGGCTTCACTTATATACTTCCGACGATCTTGCTGACTCTGACATTTGTGACTGCACATGCATGCCTCTCTTATACACCACTATATGTAATATGATTTACATGCTTCTTCACTTTACGTTCAACGTGACAATCGCTTTTGGTTTAATGAAAGTTCTACATATGCACATGCGAGCCTCTCTTTTTCACCACTATGAAATATTAAATAATTTAATGATTTAATGATTTATAAGCTTTTTCACTTTATGTTTAACTTTATAGTCGTTTTAGGCTTAAGTAAGTTCTACATTCGTCTAATTTACGTGGTTATACTCGTTCATTTGTTTGAGAGAGCACAACAACTGAATTTCGTTGATTTATAATTCGCCAGCAGTATTTCAGATAATTTACACTTTTCAACGAAATTTTTTATTGTATATACTATGTTAACTATTGTTCTTAAGCTACATATCATGATATTTTCTGCTACTTAGCTCTTTCTATTTCTTAACTTTGCTGTATATTTTGCTATTATTTATCTTTTGCTACTATTTCATATTATATTGTATACTTTGCTATTGTATGCTTTGCCCTTTAGCCTATGCTCGGGCATAATAAACAAATCAATCAATCTCTCTCCCTTCTATCCAAATTCTCCTGTTCGCAGTCCTCACTCTCCTCCCCTTACTCCTCTCCATGTACGCCTTCTCCATTATCCTCCACTTCATCTTTCTCTCTTCCCTCCGTCCGAATTTTCATCTCCTTTCTCTCCGCACTGCCCTTCTCCCTCTTGCTTGCGACCCTCTATTCCCTTCCTCCTGCATGGCATTTTCTCCCTCCTCCTTCTTCTGTATCCCCTTTCTGCTTTTCCCCATCCTTTTCTCTCTCACCTCCTTCCTTATCACCTCTTCCTACTGTCACCCTTGCCTCTCATCGCCCCTGGTCTTCTCTCGCCAAGCTGTCACTCTACCTTCCGCCCCCCTCATCCTTCCGGACCAGCTTAATGTCCTCTCTCTTAATCTTCCCCCCGACTTTCGGTTCCTGCTTCTCCCTTTCACTCTTGTCTTCCCTCGATCTTCTCTCCACGCACTTTCCGCCACCCCCGATCTCACAAACGGCTGCCTCTCCTTTCCCGTCACCGGCTCACCTGCTTAGTCCTTTCCTCCTACCTTTTACCGCTCTTCTCAGTTGTAGCGTCTCTTCCAACCACAGCGAGTCGCCTTGACCTCCTTACTTTTCGTCGCGCACGATTCTCCTTCCTCGTCGTGCACGATTCTCAGCAACACGTGTCTCCTCGTGCGATCCACAACTAAAGACCCGGCTTCCCGCCGTGACGCCAGCCACGGCTGACGTCCAGCGCCGCCTCGACTTTCCTCGCTCCTTCCACGTCGTAGCAACTTGCCCGTCATTCCGCGCCATCTCGATCGCCGACCCTCCGTGGTACTTCCGACATCCGCCGCCGCACAGCGACCCACCGCGCCACCTTACACCACCTATCCCCCCTGTCCGTCTCAGCTCTCCGCACCGTCAGCGCCGGAAGCTCCGCTCCCCCCTCTCTTCACCTCCTGCCCCGTCACCCTCTCGACCGTTCTTTACATCCTAACCTCCAAGTACTCCTTTCCGAATTTCCTGCTCCATTCTCTGTCCACGCCGTCCTCGAAGCCTCCTCCATTTCTTCAACCTCCTCTCCACCTCCTCTGTCACCTCCACCCTTGTACTCCATCCTCCCAGCCTTTTTTCTCACCAAACACGCTTTTCTCACTCCTCCTAACTGAGAGCCGACCGCCCACCTCACCCGCCGAACCATATTTATGTAAATAAAACTTATTAATGACAATAATTAAAAAGTAAAACAAATTCTATTATATTCTTCAGTCTTTCTACCCCTATTTTATATATAATTCTTTAAGATTTGGTTAATTAGACCCAGTTTTATAAAGCTTCTATGTATGTACAAATTCTCAAAAATTTGAAATGTATGTAACACGAGAACTGATCAATCAAATTTTAAAGAAATATATATGAAATGGAGGTAGAAAAAACTGAAAAATATAATAAAATTAGAAATAGCCCGATATCTCAAAATTAATGGAAATTAGAGCAACATTTAAATCTTAACGAATTATATATAAAATAGGGGTAGAAAAGACTAAAAAATATAACTAATCAACCAAATTTTAAAGAATTATATGTGAAATAGGGGTGGAAAAGACTGAAAAATATAATAAAATTAGAAATAACCCGATGTCTCCAAATTTGTGGAAATTAGATCATATTTTAAAATTTCAACCTTTAAGGGCTACATCTCAAGTCTCAATATCCATTAGAGCAACAAAATATCACCAGCGGTGCATTTGATGTACTGAGTGCAATCGCACTGCCAAATTAATTGCGCAAATTAATTTCATAAATTTATCTTAGGTTGGCAATACAATCTTAACAATTCACTTTGTATTTACAGGTTATTGCATATTCTTGTAGCCCTTGTTGAAACGTTTTCAAAACACTCTTTCGTTCAGTCGATTTAAATTATGATTTAAGAGTTTTAAAGAATTATGACTTTATTAAGAGTTTGAAGCAATCAAATTTTCAGAAAAGTACTGGTTTTTCATAAAAGCATAATTAAAATTTACAAAAACCTTACTTTAAAAAAACGGTTAAAATTGTCAATAACTCCTCATAGTTTTTAAGTGTGCAACTAGAAACTTGCACATTGCTTCCTCACAGTTTTTAAGTGTGCAAGTAGAAACTTGCACATTGTTTTGTCATAGTTTTTAAGTGAGCAAGTAGAAACTCGCACATTGCTTTCTCATAATTTTTAAGTATACAAATTAGAAATTTGTACATTACATCCTCACAATTTTTAAGTATGCAAATTATAAATTTGCATATTGCTTAATCAACATTTTATTTCGCTCATAAAGCTTCCTCTATGATAAAGCCAAATTGAAATATTTACTAATAATTATACATCAAAGAAAAAATTTGGCTTCCTCATAGAGGAAGCTTTATGAGCGAAATAAAATGTTGATAAAGCAATATGCAAATTTATAATTTGCATACTTAAAAATTGTGAGGATGTAATGTGCAAATTTCTAATTTGTATACTTAAAAAGTATGAGAAAGCAATGTGCAAGTTTCTACTTGCTCACTTAAAAACTATGACAAAGCAATGTGCAAGTTTCTACTTGCACACTTAAAAACTGTGAGGAAGCAATGTGCAAGTTTCTACTAGCACACTTTAAACTATGAGGAAGCAATATGCAAGTTTCTACTTGCACACTTTAAAACTATAAGAAAGCAATGTGCAAGTTTCTATTTGCACACTTAAAAACTATGAGGAAGCAATGTGCAAGTTTTCACTTGCACACTTAAAAACTATGAGAAAGCAATGTGCAAGTTTCTACTTGCACACTTTAAAACTATGAGGAAGCAATGTGCAAGTTTTTTTTATTCTTGCTCGCGGAATTATTACCCGTTTGCGATGAGAAAACTGTCGACGACTGTATCTCACTTTTAGGTTTCCGTTTTAGATCGCTTTGTTTCGATTATTTCCTTATTCAATAGTTGCTTCTTCACAAAACTTATAATCAATTCCTTGATGGCAAGAGTTTCTATTGCAGTAACAACAGTGTCATATTCGGCAGGCATCGTCAGTAATAAATGACACACAATGTCGGACTCTTCTAATTTCGCTCCCGTTGACCGCAGTTCACGAATTAGCTTGTCAAATTTTAACAAATGACTGGATAACGTGTTATTTGCCGCATTGAATTTCATCGTCAGGAGAACCTTACGAATAAGAAGCTGCCCAGCGATTCCTTTCCGTTCGAATGTATTGCACAGTGATTGCCAAATATCGTACGCGGTTTCTCGATACTTTGCATATTCAAGATGGCTATCTGCGATCCGTTGGATGATTTGAGACCTGCATTTTCTGTTCTTCTTGTGCTCAGAAAGCATTGCTTCCTTTACATTTCATTGTTCCGCCGTATCTCTATTCGATATTTCCATCATGTCCTTATATAACTTCTCAATATAAGATATCAGATCATGTTCTGTCAGGAGATTCTCAATTCTAAATTTCCAGTTAGAGAAATTTGTGCCGTCAAGCAGCGGGACTCGATACTTTTCTCCGTCTTCCGTCAATTTTGAGGTTAACTATCCTTTGACTTAGAAACAGTTACTTTTATTTACTGTTTCCTGTCTACTCTTTATGCAAGCGACTTTCTGGGCCTATAACCTGTTGAGGAATACGCAGAAAGGAATCAACACACAGACAGATTAATGTACACAAAGGATTATAGTTTTATTACTTGCGAGCTGAGCTTGCTCGTTACAGCGAGTATCGAAGTAGAAGGCGGAAGCGGAAGTAGGGTCGCGATAATCGAAAGGAAAATGAAAGTTAGAAATGCCATCTAGTTATGCTCTATGCAGTTAATGCAGATACCGACCCATAAAGTTTGAGAGGAATATTCAAATATTAAGGAAAAAGTAGAAATTGCTTTTTTCTAACAGCTTTCTCCGCTTATTTCAGATTTAAAAATGAAACTTTTTTTGGCGGCTTGTGAGAATAAACATATCAGATTTTCCTGGTGTGTGTCTCACAGAGGGATTCAAGGTAATAAAGTGGCAGATAGAGCTGCCAAGGAGGCTTCTACTGATGGAATCTTTTTTAATAACAGGGTCTTGTTCAAAGATGCGCTTTCTTATAATATACAGATTTATGAAAATATAGATTCTCAGTTTGGGAGTGATATTGATATAGGTACGGGAAAATACTATATGGACAAATTTTCATTCATTAAATTAAAGTCTCTGTTAAAGTATAGAGGTAATCGTACTGATATTTGTATGTTTAATTCGTTTTATTACGGGTTATTCGTATGTCGGAACCACAAAGTTTAAATTTGGTTGGGTTGGTTTCCCCGGTTGCTCTTGTGGGGAAGAGTTACAGGACATTAATCACATATTCTGGTCGTGCTCTTTATATAATAATGAAAGATCTATTCTAATTAATGGTCTTCTGATTAATCATTTATTAGCGCCTTTTTCAGTAGAGTATCTGATTGGTAATTTGGATGCTAAAATAATTAAATTAATTATTTCCTTTGCGAATAGTTTGAATTTTAAATTATAAACTGTCAAGCCTTAGAGAACTCTCTCCTTAAGATTGCTCTGACTATGCGCATTTAAGATATCCACCAACGTGAAATGACTGCAAAGCAGTATTTATTGAATCTCATAGAGGGCGCCTCTGACCAAACCAGAGTAGTATACCCTAGAAGTAAGAATCTGGCCGAAGTTCTAGTTTCATACAAAATGACGTATATACAGGGTTTACCAAAAGTATGGAAACCCCTAAATATTTCGAAAACTACGCATTTTAGAAAAAAATGTTTTAGACAAAAGTTGTAGGGCTTCAAGTAACGCATTAAATAGTAATATTAGTGTGACTGCAAATAACTTTGTTAATGCCAGGTAAAAATAACTTTAAAATTTTTAAATGGAAACCCCCATTTTTAATTGCATATTTTTATAGCTTACCTCGAGAGCTTTTCAAAACACTAATAAAGTATTTTTTTATTAACTATTTTTCAAGTTATGGAGTTTGAAAGCTACGATACTGCCGGCATCAGCGTTACCCAAGATGTACCGCGTGGAGGTTGCACGGTCGGATTTACACTAGCAGAGTTGTAAATAACAATACTTTTGTGATTGAAGTTTTTAATTACTAATTATATTACATAATTTTAATTTAAATTGAGTTTAAGTTCAAATGTTTTTTGGAATTGTAATTAAAGTCGTTCAATTACAAATAGGTACATTTTGAAATTGTAATTAAACTCGAATTTTATTACAATTAAAAAAGTTATGGCCAATCCTCTCCCCTCATTTTGGTTCCTCCTTGGGTCTTTCTATCCTATGGGGAAAGAGGGAGTGGAAAAGGGTCAGCGCGAGGGAGGGAGAGGGAAAAGGCGTTTGGGTCATTGGAGATGACCCTCTTAGGAAGAGTCCAATGGGATCCTCCAATGGCCTAATCGCCCTCTCCCTCCCCCACCCACGCGCTGACCCTCTCCCACTGGATCGACACTCCGAGAGGGTATAAAATACAAGCGCCAAGATGTTCAGTGTTTTTTTCTCGCGAATAATCACGTAGGTAGGGTGATAGCATCCTAGAGCGCTCTCTGCTTCTGCCGAGGACTTTTCTCTTTTTAATTCGCAAATTAATAAATTAAAAATTAAACGTTTGGCTAAAAATGGCTAATGAATTATCGGAGCGTGAAAGAATCACTATCCTAATGATGCGCGGATGGGGTAATAATGAACGATCGTTCACTGATGTCGTTCGATTATTTAATACCACGTATCCGAATCGTCAAATTAGTAAATCCATTGTTTTGAAAACTGTACGACGTTTTCAAGAAACTGGTAGTGTAAAAAGTCTCATTAGGTCTGGCAGGCCATCATCTGCAACTAATAACGACAAACAACTTGATGTTCTGCAGACTTTTATTGAAAATCCCCATACATCTGTTAATAGAGCAGCTCAAGCTCACGACATTGCTCCCATGTCCGTACACAAAATTAAAAAAAAAAATAAATTACATACATACAAACTGCAATACGTTCAAGAATTGCAAGACGGAGATGATGAGCGTCGTATACGCTTCTGTGTAAGAATGATGGACCGAATAGATGCCTCGCCCGACTTTCCTTATCAAATTGTTTTCACAGACGAGGCAACCTTTACATTGACGGGAGAGGTAAATAATCAAAATTTTTGTTTCTGGTCAGATGAAAATCTGAATTGGATGCGGGAAAGTCATACACAATACCCACAAAAAATAAATGTATGGTGCGGCATGATAGACGCTTATGTGATAGGGCCATTTTTTTTTGGAGGACAACCTTAATGCTCATAGGTACGAGAGATTACTTGTAGATGAAATAATTCCAGCAATACAAAATATTTTTCCAAATAACTTTGAGCAAATATGGTTTCAGCATGATGGAGCTCCGCCTCATTTTGGTGCAGGGCCACGTCGAATTTTAAATGAAGTTTTCCCGCAAAGGTGGATAGGAAGAAGAAACCAAAATGAGGGTGGGGAAAGTTGGCCACCTAGGTCACCAGATCTAACTCCTCTTGATTATTACTTTTGGGGCTATCTGAAGAGTAAGGTTTACGAAACAAAACCTCAAAATATCCAAGAATTGAGGCAGCGAATAAGGGATGAAGCAGCCTTGATACCTGCTGAATCAAATCGTAGAGCTATTTCTGCGTTCTATCAAAGATTGGCATACTGTCAAGAAGTCCATGGAAACCACTCTCAGAATTTACTCTATAACACTCAAACACACAAAAAAAAATGTAAATTAAGATTGTAAAATATGTAATTTAGGAAAATGTAAATAATAATTATTCTTTTTACTTTTTTAATTGTAATAAAATTCGAGTTTAATTACAATTTCAAAATGTACCTATTTGTAATTGAACGACTTTAATTACAATTCCAAAAAACATTTGTACTTAAACTCAATTTAAATTAAAATTATGTAATATAATTAGTAATTAAGAACTTCAATCACAAAAGTATTGTTATTTACAACTCTGCTAGTGTAAATCCGACCGTGCAACCTCCACGCGGTACATCTTGGGTAACGCTGATGCCGGCAGTATCGTAGCTTTCAAGCTCCATAACTTGAAAAATAGTTAATAAAAAAATACTTTATTATAGTGTTTTGAAAAACTCTCGAGGTAAGCTATAAAAATATGCAATTAAAAATAGGGGTTTCCATTTAAAAATTTTAAAGTTACTTTTACCTGGCATTAACAAAGTTATTTGCAGTCACACTAATATTACTATTTAATGCGTTACTTGAAACCCTACAATTTTTGTCTAAAACATTTTTTTCTAAAATGCGTAGTTTTCGAAATATTTAGGGGTTTCCATACTTTTGGTAAACCCTGTATATACTATAGGTTTAGTAGTAATAGTTTGAATGTATTTGTACCTTCTTTCACAGACGTACTGCATTTTGTCACTGATTGGTGCCGCCATTGCGTATCAAGCCAATCAAAAGTTGGACTACATTCAGCCAGACTCTCTTACTTCTAGGGACACTAAACCAGAGGCTCCTTTAGTGCATAAATTGCCGTGGTACTATGACTCAATATTGGAGTCGGAAATCCATCGGGTCAAAGGAAAGGAAAGAGAAAGGACTCGTCTTTGTACCGCACGCGCTGAGATATGGCTTAGCGTTTTCACTCAGTTGTATACTTCACCTATTGTACTTTTCTACGTTTGTCATTAAACTATTAACTGTAGCCGCAGTTTATTATTCGACCTCCAACAAAAGGATTATGGTGGTTTAACTTACCCTAATTTTCTCTATAATACTCTACGCGCAATGAGAATACAGTGATATACTCAGTCTTACCCTAGCTGCGCTTTGAGAAAGAATAATCGAAACAAAACCGTACAACTATTAAATAAAAAGAACTGTTTCTAATCGACAAACCGGCTTTTCTCATCATTTTTCTACTGATTTTCTACTGCCTTCTTCTCGACTCGCATTTTAAACAATTAAACAAGGCTATGAAAAGGTCTGCGTTACTTTAAATCTTACAAATTTACACATATTAATTATGTTATTTTTATAATTCTTTATAATAATTTTATAATGTGACTCCTCTTTTATAAGAGTTTTTATAAATAATATAATTAAAATAAAAAGATTGTATTTTTTATAACATTTTAATTATATTACAGGAATTGATGTAAATAAGTAGAATATTTTGAAAATGTTTTGAAAAAACAAATATTATATTTTATTGCATTATTACTATTATTAGCACAAACAAGTCAGTTGCAGTACAAGAGAAAGCAAAAGAAACCTTTAGAGTTAATCGAAAACGCATAAAGTAAAGATTATTAATATAGAATTTCTACAACCTGCTATTATTTTTTACATAGAAAGAGCGTTTTACGTAAAGAAACAAAAATGTATTTTCTTCTTCGATTAGGGTTTATCGATAAGAGCCACCACAGGCAATGCATACTGGACGCCCTTCATTGTCTCCTGCTCGTTAGCTTCTTTGGTTCCTTTATATTCAACTGCAATGAAAAAGATTATTTAAGAAACTGGTTTTGAGATATTATGTAATTATAGTGTTTTTATATAACAAATTAAAAAAATTATTATCAAGAGACACGGTAGTGTCTCGCGCCAAGTACGCGCGGAGCGAGACAGCCGTGGCTCTATATACGCGACGCGACGAGTTATATATATGTTGAAAGTACTCGAGATTTTGAGATCTCGATAACTAGTAAACGGATCAAGTTCTAACTAGGCTCAATGGAAAGCTTGGACCAAATTTATATAATGAAAGTATTTTTATTTTTCCCCTACGTGGCCTACGAAAAAATATATTGCGATGCAAAAATCCAGACCTGAAAATTTTCATTTAAGAAACGTCCACGTCGTCGTCGGACATATGACATATATATATTAACCCGGCTGTTCGCCAACAGATGGCTCTGGATACCCCAGCGTTA
The DNA here is from genome assembly GCA_030770355.1 of Harpagoxenus sublaevis. Classification (NCBI taxonomy): domain Eukaryota; kingdom Metazoa; phylum Arthropoda; class Insecta; order Hymenoptera; family Formicidae; genus Harpagoxenus; species Harpagoxenus sublaevis. The sequence goes on from JASTWR010002170.1 coordinate 17,129, forward strand.
CTTTCACTACTTTCGACTGTAGATGGCTCTTGCTTGTCGATAAATAAATCGTGTTCGCGAGAGAGAGCGAGAGAGCGATATTGCCAGTCTCGAGCGTCTCCATGACAACGAAAGAGAGAGCATGTTTATGTGCAGTGACGTGACTGACGTGTACGTTAGTTGGTGCGCGAGGCTGCGTTTACATTTATCGTAATGTTAAGTTCCTTACGACGATTGTAACGCTCGACAGCTATCGTAACCTCATTATGAGTTGACTCAACTTAAACTCGGAAGATTGTGACACTTGTCTAGCGTTACAACAGTATAACCTAACATGTCAGCCTTCTCGACGCGCGAAGAAAAGTGTGTTTATAGTAAGATATATTAACATGGATATATTGTTAACGACAGCTTCTTTGCTTACGATCACTATCGCAGCGTTACGATGGATCGTAAGCTCATTACGACGATCGTAACGTTCGTCGTGACAGTTATCGTATGAATTATATTAAGGTGCGTCTACAACTATCGTAACGCTGCGATCGTGGTCGTAAGCAAAGAAGCTTTCGTAAACAATATCGTGGGTGAGATGTTACGAGACGGGCTCGGCGTCCGACGAGCCAAATTTCGGGACTATTCGGGAATGTGCGTGTAGTGAAAAACGTTCAAGTCTCTTTACATGTACGAGTTTGACTCGCGAATCAAGCTCGCCGAGCCGGACTTGCGAGTCAAAGTCGTACATGTAATGGGCCGCTTTAGACGTCCGCGTCGTCCAGAAATATTCCGTCCGCGTCGAGGTTATATGATGTTTACGATGTTTACGTGTGCGTTCAGTCGGGGCTCGTGAAGTGATAACGTGCAATGTGTGATAAACTATCGTAAGTAAACTATATCGTGCGTGATAATAAACTCACGCTCTCTCTCGCTCGCTTTCTCGCTCGCTTACGTCTCTTACGAGCTAAGTTATTTATATATTCTCAAAATAAATCGCGTTGGCGAGAGAGATCGATCGAGTCATCATCATCACACGCGTCAAAGTGAGTGAGGTTAACCTGTCATGTCACATTGACACCGCAGGGAGGATTGATTCGTACAATCCTTTGGGCTTATAATAGAGGACTCGCTCTGCTTTCATGTTGATCGTTTCTCAAGTGTGCTTTACGAAATATGCTTCCCAGAAGAAGTGGAAACATTATTTATTGATTTCTTATTTAATAAAGTTACTAATTTGTTGTATATGCTTCTTTAATAGCGATCTGTGTGATGGTGTTCTGCGCTTCGGACAACGTCGTGAACGCGATGCGTACCATGGAATGAGTTGCAGGTATACAAAGCGACGAGGATTTAACTTGTGCAACAACAATGATGAGTTTGCATCGAGCTATGTGGCGAGTTGCTAAGGGCAAGAAGCTCAAAGTTATGATGAAGATACTCAAGACGGAGGAGAATAATTATACCAAAGAATTTTTGGAGTTGGTCGGCAAGTGGAGCCTATTGCGATCGGGAGCTCTAGTTAGGTGATTATGAGAAATGTATAAAGATGTTGGAGTGCGACAGCGTTGAAATATTACTTTTTATTTCGCTTTCAGATTGTATGGCATAACTGTGGCGCCGACGATCGGAATGCTCCTCGAGCTGGTAAATTTGGGCCCATTGGACAAGTACCCCTGTGCAGTAATAGTAAATCTGTGCTAACGGTTGACATGGTGGAAGCTACCGTCTGTCTAGCAACAGCCCTATGGTATCTGGTAAATTTCTCCAAATATATCTATGGTTATATTTGTGTTAATATTTTAAACGTGCAAGAATGTGTAGGAGGAGAATCATGTAATTCATTGAAATATAAGATGCCGGATACACTTACATACAGATAACAGCTTCATTGTTAAGTTGGGAAATCCTGATCTCTTCACTTATACTGAGGACGAGTAAGTAAAAAAAATAAGGTCTCGTTTAATTATGTCGATCGTTTTCTTTTCATGTGTAATACAAGAATCCACGATTCTTTTTTTGCACAGCATATATTGGATACCGCCAGAATGTTACACGGATTTCACATCCGCAAAATACAGCCTCCAAGCGGATATATGGGCACTGGCGACAACTATTTGGCAGATATTTTCCAGAGGGGCTTCCCACATAAATATCATAAAACTCTTACTGTTAAAATGGTACATCTATTGCAAAACAAAAACGTTATTATGTGGTTTCTTTACGTTGATAGATTTGATCTTTTTATTAAACTCTGACTAACATGATTAAATGGTGTTACATTACAGTTTTATAAATGTGGAAACCGATTGCCTCCTCCTAAGGATTGTCCAAGCGAAATTCATAAATTAACGTTGGAATGCTGGGGCAAAAATAATTCAGTATCAAGGAAACAGCCTCAGGCTATCATGCGAGATATCAATCAGATTCTACACGAAGTATATATTATGCTCGTACAATTCACACTTATGCTACTATATGCCCTAAGCTGTTCAAAGAAGCCGATGGAAACGACGATGAAAATGGCAGTATTTATACAGAAGAAAGGAAATCAAATAGTGAATCGCAAACGAGTTTAGTCACTGATTACATCAGTATTATTGGTGACGATAATGGTGAGCCAATTTAAACCTTTTTGATTACAAAAATAATTTGTATTATAGTAGTAAATACGCTAGTTGCGCAAAAATATTGTATATCTATAATTATATATCGGTTACTGTAAGTTAGTGTATCAAAAATACTGTAAAATTTAAACATATTTGAAGTGAAACCTAAAAAATACAGAATTATTGTAGTTTGTTTGTTTCGTGGTTGGTACCAGTCAAACGACATTGTTATTAAAAGCTCATGATGCACCTGTGACCGGATTGTCTCTACATCCAACTGGCGATTATTTGCTAAGCTCCTCCCTGAATCAGAATTAGGCCTTTTCAGATATACGTACTGGCAGATTACTGACTAAAGTACGTTTTAAACTAATGTACTATTATATTTAATGTTAAAATTGTTCCCAGTTGTAGAAAGTATAAAAGGCTCTACCCCTCCTTTTCTCTCTTTACCCTCTTTCTCACTTTTTTTCCATACATATCATGACCTGTTTAAAGGTTGCAGGGCAAGCAGAGCAACCATTGACAACGGCGCAATTCCATCCTGACGGTTTAATTTTCGGCACTGGTACAGCGGACTCTAAGGTGAAGATCTGGGATTTGAAAGAACAATCTAATGTTGCAAACTTTTGGGACATACAGGTCCAATCACAGCCATCAGTTTCTCCGAGAATGGATATTGCTTGGCGACAGCTGCGGAAGATTCATGCGTCAAAATTTGGGATTTGCGTAAGCTGAAGAACTTTAAGACATTACAGTTGGAGGAATCTTATGAAGTGAAGGATATTTGCTTTGACCAAAGTGGGACTTACTTGGCTGTGGCAGGAACGGATGTCAGGTAAAATACAGAATTTATTGGTTGTTGATAGCTATTAATCAGTCAAAAATGTTGATACTAATATATAATGAAGAATTAATTACATACAGTAATTATTAGTAAATACAGGATGTTTCATATTTCTAAGAATCGAGAATTTTTAATGAAACTTATTGTATCTCAGTAGCAAATATATGTATAAAATATTAATAACAAATTCGTCATGATAAGTGTTAATATTAAATAACGTGAATTGATTTAAGGTTGCTTATATTATGTCGTATTGTTTTCAGGGTATATCTCTGTAAGCAATGGCAGGAATTGAAGGTCCTGAACGATCACACAGCGGCGGCTACTGATGTTCGTTTCGGAAAGCATGCACAATATATTGCGTCTACCAGCATGGATAGGACATTAAAACTCTACGGATTATCATAAATATAGAATTAGGAATATATAGATTCCATTACTTAATTGGATTAGGTTACTTTATAAGTGTCTAATGAATTCGGTCACTTTTCACTTAACTTCAATTCTTAAATCTTTATGTACTTCTAAATAAAAAGTTACAGTAATAAAAAAGCGTAGCAGGTCCGTAATATTGTAAGATCGATTTTAGGCTTTGCTCTCGAAGTGGGCCTTATGTGAATTAGGAACTTGTTACGTTTTTCTCTTTCCAATACGAATCATTTGAGGATTTCTGAGCTTAACCATAAAGTTTTAAACGTTGTACATCATTGTGCATTTTTACAGAAGTATATTATCTTTATATGCAAATAAGTGACAAATGCGATTGTATAGAAAACTTTTGTCTTTATTACTAAATCACATACATACACATCTCAGAAAATAGATATTTTACACAATATTTAAAGTGTTATTTCCCACATAGGTATTAAACAAAATTTCATATTTTCATCTACAAAAACAAAAAAGGTCTATATTGAATGTTTACAAATACATGAAGTAAATACGGTTAAAGTAAGAAGTGAATCAGAGAAATAAAGACAGATAATTTTATAGATAAATCGTTTGCGTAAATGTTTTTCCATTTCCACCACGTCCCCTTCCGCGACCACGTCCCCTTCCGCGAATATGTCCTCTTCCACGAGCACGTCCGTTTGTGATAAAAAATATCTATTTTGCCCGGCTCTTTCCCATCTCTTTGCTGTAACATAAAACATAAACATAAATTTATTAATTATTACAAAGTACAGTCATCAATGGCTAGACAGACTATACATTTGCTACAACAATGATTTGTTGATTTTTTACTTACGTAATACTGCACTTGTTGCCGGTGCTGACTGTGCCATAGCCTGCTGTGGCGGCGGCTGTGCCATAGCCTGCTGTGGCGGCGGCTGTGCCGCTGATGACGATGATGGTAGTGGTGGTGGTGGTTGTGCTGGTGGTGGTGGTTGTGCTGGTGGTGGTAGGGCTGGTGGTGGCGGCGCCGTAGTTAGGGCAGCAAGTCGCCGCCGGAACTCGGCATTCTCCGCCTTTAACTCCACAAGTTCCCCATCTCTTGCCGAGAAATTGTTGTCGTCGCTATCAACCTGTAACATGAAAAACATTACATTATTAGTTAGATTAGACAGAAATACTTTGTCGCTCCAAATGCATGCGTTAATGGCTGCGTTCCATTCGATATTCACTGCTAGTACTGAAAATTTGTCTATATTTTACATCACATATTATAGACATTTTCAATTCGACAGTGAATATCGGAATATAGCTAATGATGTATGAGTGACAAGCCAGCTCGTTAAATGTTAAAATGTAATAATAAATGTATACTTACATCCATAATTGTGCACAGCGATTTACAGTCTATATCCGGGGACACGGCACACCGGGGAGGGAGAGGCGGTACTGCAATCTTCCTCTTCGCTGCAACTTCAAAGACAACGCGGATTCGCGAACGCGCGACCGTCTCGACCGAAACAATGTAATGTAATGACGCGAACGTTTACCGATTTAGCGACAGTAGATGGTCTTTTGTTTTCCACGGCTTATGCAATATACACAGCTTCTCTTCTTTCACAATCGATAATACGTATTATCCCGCTTTGCCGCGTTATCGCGTCCTGTGTGCAGGAGCCATGAGACTCGCATTATTAGACAGTGCGAGGAATAAAGAACAAAGAATAATCTAATCAATTAATATCTATTCCTCGTTCCTCATTCCTCGCACTGTGTCTGAGCCCTTATAGGCCGGTATTCATACTCCGATCTTATATTTAAGACCGTCTTGAGTACAATCTTGAAATGTCATGAACCAATCACACAGCCGTATTAGCGTCTTAAGACATTACTTAAGATGGTCTTGAAATAAGATCCGACTATGAATACCGGCCATAGACCTCGCATTATAATAGCATAAATAATCTTAGTCAGTAATCGTATATCGATAATACGTATTATCGATTGTGAAAGAAGAGAAGCTGTGTATATTGCATAAGCCGTGGAAAACAAAAGACCATCTACTGTCGCTAAATCGGTAAACGTTCGCGTCATTACATTACATTGTTTCGGTCGAGACGGTCGCGCGTTCGCGAATCCGCGTTGTCTTTGAAGTTGCAGCGAAGAGGAAGATTGCAGTACCGCCTCTCCCTCCCCGGTGTGCCGTGTCCCCGGGATATAGACTGTAAATCGCTGTGCACAATTATGGATGTAAGTATACATTTATTATTACATTTTAACATTTAACGAGCTGGCTTGTCACTCATACATCATTAGCTATATTCCGATATTCACTGTCGAATTGAAAATGTCTATAATATGTGATGTAAAATATAGACAAATTTTCAGTACTAGCAGTGAATATCGAATGGAACGCAGCCATTAACGCATGCATTTGGAGCGACAAAGTATTTCTGTCTAATCTAACTAATAATGTAATGTTTTTCATGTTACAGGTTGATAGCGACGACAACAATTTCTCGGCAAGAGATGGGGAACTTGTGGAGTTAAAGGCGGAGAATGCCGAGTTCCGGCGGCGACTTGCTGCCCTAACTACGGCGCCGCCACCACCAGCCCTACCACCACCAGCACAACCACCACCACCAGCACAACCACCACCACCACTACCATCATCGTCATCAGCGGCACAGCCGCCGCCACAGCAGGCTATGGCACAGCCGCCGCCACAGCAGGCTATGGCACAGTCAGCACCGGCAACAAGTGCAGTATTACGTAAGTAAAAAATCAACAAATCATTGTTGTAGCAAATGTATAGTCTGTCTAGCCATTGATGACTGTACTTTGTAATAATTAATAAATTTATGTTTATGTTTTATGTTACAGCAAAGAGATGGGAAAGAGCCGGGCAAAATAGATATTTTTTCACAAACGGACGTGCTCGTGGAAGAGGACATATTCGCGGAAGGGGACGTGGTCGCGGAAGGGGACGTGGTGGAAATGGAAAAAACATTTACGCAAACGATTTATCTATAAAATTATCTGTCTTTATTTCTCTGATTCACTTCTTACTTTAACCGTATTTACTTCATGTATTTGTAAACATTCAATATAGACCTTTTTGTTTTTGTAGATGAAAATATGAAATTTTGTTTAATACCTATGTGGGAAATAACACTTTAAATATTGTGTAAAATATCTATTTTCTGAGATGTGTATGTATGTGATTTAGTAATAAAGACAAAAGTTTTCTATACAATCGCATTTGTCACTTATTTGCATATAAAGATAATATACTTCTGTAAAAATGCACAATGATGTACAACGTTTAAAACTTTATGGTTAAGCTCAGAAATCCTCAAATGATTCGTATTGGAAAGAGAAAAACGTAACAAGTTCCTAATTCACATAAGGCCCACTTCGAGAGCAAAGCCTAAATCGATCTTACAATATTACGGACCTGCTACGCTTTTTTATTACTGTAACTTTTTATTTAGAAGTACATAAAGATTTAAGAATTGAAGTTAAGTGAAAAGTGACCGAATTCATTAGACACTTATAAAGTAACCTAATCCAATTAAGTAATGGAATCTAATATTCCTAATTCTATATTTATGATAATCCGTAGAGTTTTTAATGTCCTATCCATGCTGGTAGACGCAATATATTGTGCATGCTTTCCGAAACGAACATCAGTAGCCGCCGCTGTGTGATCGTTCAGGACCTTCAATTCCTGCCATTGCTTACAGAGATATACCCTGAAAACAATACGACATAATATAAGCAACCTTAAATCAATTCACGTTATTTAATATTAACACTTATCATGACGAATTTGTTTATTAATATTTTATACATATATTCGCTACTGAGATACAATAAGTTTCATTAAAAATTCTCGATTCTTAGAAATATGAAAACATCCTGTATTTACTAATAATTACTGTATGTAATTAATTCTTCATTATATATTAGTATCAACATTTTTGACTGATTAATAGCTATCAACAACCAATAAATTCTGTATTTTACCTGGACATTCCGTTCCTGCCACAGCCAAGTAAGTCCCACTTTGGTCCAAAGCAAATATCCTTCACTTCATAAGATTCCTCCAACTGTAATGTCTTAAAGTTCTTCAGCTTACGCAAATCCCAAATTTTGACGCATGAATCTTCCGC
>JASTWR010002171.1:0-25117 GCA_030770355.1 Harpagoxenus sublaevis
TAGTAAATATATTATCACGCCTTCAATTAATATCTCTTTTTTTTTAGTATTGTTCAAAACGACAGAAGAAGTGCAATTATTTTTTAGAATATTTGAAAATCTAATTTTTTTATATTTGACACTAAGAAGTTATTTTTGGGGGAATTTTTATATCTCTCGTTTTGAACAATTATCTTTTCTTCGAAATAAAAAATGTCATATAAATTTTGCTTTCTTTATCTAGATTGTTCGATAATTTAAAATTTATTGATACTTGTTTGATTTGTCACCTATGAAGAAAGCATCTTTGACAAGAGTTATAATATTATCGTACAATCTAGAAAATCAGAAAGATAAATTATTATATGAAGCTTTCGGGCTCACGCTTCAAAAGAGTCACTCGCCTTGTTGCAAAGAGCAAAAAATTGTTAGTTCCGTTCTGCACGCTATGTAAAAAATAGAACTTCAAAAAGAACTTTATTTCAAAATGCGTTTTTTAATCAACGATTCAGTGTAGGTATATACATATATTTGTAAAAAGGAATAATTTACAGATTGAAATGTCCCTATGACTAAGTATATTCAAGTATAAAGAATTGCGTTACTCATTTTTTGAAGTACGTTCTAAATTTATAATAAATGCGCTTATATTTCTTGATCCTTTGGATTTCTCACCTTAGCATTTGTACAGTTTGTAAATACGTTGGTCATAGTGACGTTGTCAACTCTGTCTGCTTTTTAAGAGTCAGTAAACTGCGAAATAACAAATATGATATTAGGAATTATATTCCAATGCGAATTTTTAGAATTTTAGTTTGTGTGCGTACAAAAACTTGAAAAAAAAAAACTTGTCAAATACAACATTGGACAAGGTGGAATCTCCCTAAGCTCTTACTGGTCGGATTACGTGAGTCTAATGGAAGAAACTTTTGCAGAAGAGCAAATTTCTCGACACCGCCAGCGATTTACGAGAATCTGAGGGTCTCACATGTATCGAGACTCCTGCACGTTGTTTGGAGGACTTTCCCGCACGTATCCAATTGCGACAGTCTTCCACAAAATATGAAGATGACCTTCACTTCGAGTTCTCTTCGATTCCATCGTTGAAGACAATCTGCAGCATCGAGAAGTGGCGTTATCTGAAGATGATTTTATGTAATCTCACTACGACAGATAATTTCGATCGGGCTTGATCTGTTTTCTTCAAGCATTATGAGAATAAGAGATTACTTCTGCAATTGCACCTTGCTATTTTTAGCTTGGTTGTCTTTGAAATGTGTTCTGTTTATTGGGACAGCCATTACTACTCAGCGAACTGCCGGAGTAACGGAAGATCATACAAGCGGTCATGGCCATCTATTCGGAGGAGTCACAGCCTTTTTCAATTCTTCAGGCTACGTAAATTGTTGCAGCTTGTATTGGTTACGGCTTAGTATATGGCTGAGACGTATACAAAACACACGCATAGCCACATCGCCGGCACTGCACTCAATACTCACTTTAAAGAGGCAAGAATTGAAACAGGAAGATGATTGGACATGCATTGCATCACTTTCTACAAGGCAGAATGAGCTGTTATCTGGAGGCACTACCTGAATGCAGTATACTGTTCAAATTGAGGAATGTATTCTTGGATGCATGAGGTCTGCTACAGAACATTTGCTTCTCAGTTTTGACAAAACATCCTGTCATCTTTGTCATCATTAAGCTTATTACATCACTAAGCTTATGATCGACGCCTTTGTGTGTCACAGAAGAAAACATTACACGAAGGAATACACTTAACCTTATCCACCAGAAATATTGGACTACGCAGAAGTTCAATGGAGTTCAAGATGCAGATATATCAGTGCCTATCTGCGATAACGAGTATTCTGACTCTAGCCGACAATGGGTAACTTGCCTGAACAAACAGTCATTCCATTCAGGCCTATTCTGCATATGGAACTCTGCCGAGCCTATTTACCTCCGTACATCAAGGGAGGACATAAAGCATACAAGACGTTTATTATTTTTGTATGCTCGAGTATCAGGGCCGCATCGAAAGTTTGCTTGAACGTCGCATCGAACAACACGGCGAAGGTTTTCTTAGCAGCATTATGCCGTTTTGTGTTGCGTAGAAGCCTGTATCAACACAGCGACTATGGCACTAACTTTTTGGAAATACATGTTCAGCTTCGTGAGATGGTTCGAAATTCCACAGCAAAATGTTGTGCCATCGCCGGTCGATCTAATTAACGATCGGCTGCGTTGGTGCTTTAATCCACCTGCTGCACTGCACTTCGGAGGATTATGGGAAGCAGCGGTCAAATCATTCAAGCGCCGCTTGTTTAAATAATCTTCTGGCACCGATGGCTGCAAGAATATCGTCAGGAGCTTCTACCGTGGATCACGATTTGTGGAAGACCAGTGCTTTTCCTTCCGTTCCTTATGCCTCATCTGGAACAACGTCATTTCGCCGACAAGATCGAATTATCAGAGCATTTCGAAGACCATACATGGGAGATTTCGACCGATGTCATTGTTTCACTTTGTTTTGTATTCATGTTTACTTCATTTTATTAATAGCTAAGTTACGGCTACATTATTGTGCGCGTAAGGCTGCGTCTACATCCATCGTAATGATTATCGTAAGCTCCTTACGATGATCGTAATGCTCATCGTGACAGCTATCATAACCTCATCGATGAGTTGATTTACTTGAACTCTGACGATTACGACGTTTGTCTAGCGTTACAATAGTAACCTGATCTGTCAGCCTTCTCGACGCGCGAAGAAAAGTGTGTGTATATAGACATATTAACGTAGATATATTGTTTATGACAGCTTCTTTGCTTACGATCACGATCGCAGTGTTACGATAGATTTAGACGCAGTCTTGAGAAAACATGTGTAATTACTCAAAAGAAAAACGAAAAAAAATAAAAATACAAAACATAAGATATAAAAAATATGAAAAAATATGAAAAAATATGAAAAAATTGAAAAAATGAAAAAATATAAAAAATGGAAAAAAATGAATAAATGTGAAAAAATATATAAATATTAAGAATTAGAATATTATTCGAATAAATTAGATTAGAAAATAATTTAGAAAATCGAAAGAATAAAGTAGCAAGGCTTTGTCCGCACGCCACTCGATCATATAATAATCGGGCATTCGCTAAAAAGGAAATCGCTAGTATATTAGTCGTCGCAACATCAAGAAATTGTTTGCTCCGTTCCGCATGTATAAAAATTAGGACTTTAAAGAGAAAGTTCGAGAACTGAACTTTAATCAACGATTTGCTGTAATTAATATAGTTTAAAGTTGCAAAGAAGTTTTCGAGTTTAAGCGTAAAAAATTGCGTTTATTATTTCAAGTCCGATCCGATAATTAACGCGCTCAAACAAAACTATGAAGTTGTATGTGCGTGTGTGTAATACTAGTAAATACCTAATAGAAAAAAAATTATTGTTACTTGCAAAAATTTATTGTTACTTGCAATAGCAATTTTATAATTGATGAATAATACTAAAATGATTAAGTCGTAATCAATTATACAGTGAAATGCCAGTTGACATTTGAGAAATTTAAAGTCTTAATAATAAGACTTATTAAAAAAGAAAAACCCTCTCTTGATTATTTTTAAAGCACATTGATGTAAGAAATCCACAACGTACTCGTAAATGTCCGCAACTCTAATACATCTTTTCTCATTGCAATATTGCTATCATGAATAAACTGTCAAATTGTGTTAATTATTATATATTTCATATTTTCTATTAAATATAAAGTGTTATACTCTCATTAATATATTAATGATCTACAATTATGTCTTGTATGTGTGAATTATAAATAAGTCGTATTGAATTTATATGGAGGATGCACAGTTTTGATAGAGAGAGAGAGAGAGAGAGAGAGTATTTTTTTATAGTAATTATAATGCATAATTAAACGGAAATTTAATTTGCATTATAATTACTATAAAAAAAAAATATTTTGAGAGCAACAAATTCAGACAATAGTACCAAATATTAGCGAGCAACACGAAGTGAGATAAGATTTATATTATCAGTTATTAGATATAAACGCGTTAATATCAGATGCTCATTATTATCATATATAATGGGCGTATGATATTTATAACAAGACAAATTCGATTCCAGATTAGTTGGAACATCTGCCATTTAGCGTCGATGTGATAGCATGGAACACTATACATATATAAAAGACATTAAATATTGGACGAAGCGTGTAGTCTGGAAAATCTGGATATCCTCAAATTGACACGCGGAACCAATAACTTCGCGTTAATTAATACCGGAAAAAGCTCTCCTTCCGGCTTTTTCATTCCCGAGTGGAATGTAATTAGTTTCTCCATTCAATGAGAATGCATGACATTCGTTATTCGCGGGGAAAAAATTTGGGAACTATTTCTTCGATAGCGTTAAGCAGAGGTCGTGACAACGCTGGTCTAACATTATTAATCAAAAGATCACAACTTTGATTCGCGTGCCGTTTTAATTTAGGGTGACCCATGCCTCTCGTTATCGCGCGTTTTCAATTGAGTCTTCGTTGCCCGTTATCGTAACTGAATTTCCGCTGCCTCGTTTCGTGGAATTATTGGGACCCTTTGGATCACAACAAATCCATTACTTATTAAGTTTATTGGGTTCGAGTCAACGGGAAGTTTCCAGTTACGTTATTCTTTACTTTTAATGAGCAATGGCATCCGGGTTTGCATCCGCTTGCCAATCGATAACCACAGTTTATGATCTCCGCCTTTTTCTTAACGTAGAGTAATTCTACGAAAGGAAGAAATCGTGGAGTCCACAGGACGTAACACTAATAAAATTATTTGTTATCCATTTAAATGGTCTCAGCTTCTTGTCGGCGCTTCTCCATCGCCAAAACTTCCCTTTCTCTTTTCGTGAGATATTTTACCACCGCCTTTCTTCTTTCACGTTTCCTCGAGCGCTCGCGATCTCTCTCTCTCGCAAACGGTGACGTTCTTCATGAAGTTTCTTTCATATTAGACGTTTTCCTATCTCCCGTAGGGGAAGTATTCTTTAAATGAATGGAAGTGTGGTGTTTTTTCCTACACTTTTTACATCTATTAGTTACTCGACAATTCGAAACTCTGTGTGGTAGCAGACAATTGTAACAAAGCTTATGTTTGACAATAATAGGTTTCTTCTGATCAACAGTTTTATTAATATACTGAGGGCAAAAGCATATGAAGTATTTTCTTGAGCACATCGCGCAACATGAACTGTTCTTGTTTGTAGTATCTTTAGTCTGCCCCTGGAAATGTACTTTAGCAAATGGTTGCCGTGCCTGCTGCATAGTTTTACCATGACGGGACTTCTCATAAGATTGGAGAGAAAATATACGAGAAAGCAAAAACTTACTAAACTGAGCCCATGATGGGGGATCTTTTTTGATCCCAGTTTATTTTCCCAAGCTCGTAGTGATTCAGCATCTAACCGTTGTGTAGCAATATAAACTAAAACGTCATCCCATTGATTGATAGGACGACCAAGGTTTTCCAAAGTTTGGTACGATTGACCAATTTTAGAGTAAAGTTGTTCAAGCTCACTAGCAGATTCTTTCGCTAATCTCTTAAGAGTGAACAATGAATGTAACTCGGACTGAACAAGTATCCTCCTATTCTTATAAAACGATGACAAAACGTCCCATGCCTTCTGAAAATTGTCAGCGACAAGAACTGTATCTTTAATTAAAAGAGCTGCAGACCCAATGAGATTTGTCTTTAAATATTGTAATTTTTCCACGGCAGAAACACTGGGGTTGTTAATGACGATAGAAGTAAATAAATCTTTGAAGGTAAGCCATTCTGATGGCGTTCCATTAAATGTCGGAATAGTAATTCGCGGCAGCCGCGTATTTTAAATGTTCTATAATGTTTTGCATTTATATTCTCCCGTAAAAGTCTATGTGATAGTTATGAAGCGTTTTCTTTCTTCTATTTTACGTTCTATTTCTAGTACGTCATCTTTAAACTTATCTCATGGTTGGTCAATGGTTTCCTCATGCTTAAGTATAATGCTTTGATAACACATGTTTAAACAACTGTAGCATTATTTAAATCGCTAGAATAGAGAGGTTTAATATTGTGCACAGTGTCGATATTTTTATACACGCGAATGTTTTATATTTATTGGCAGTTATTGATTATTGAAGTCTATTGATTTTGAGGTTCTTTATTTACATATGCTGTTATATGTGTTTCTTCCTGCTACGAAGATCTTGAAATATCACTTACCATAACAAATGCTTTTGGAACAATCTAACATTAAGAAGAAGTTGATAGTCCTAAATTTAAGTAAAAATTTGGTAAGTTACATTATTCAGCTTATATTATGAGATTAAATGGTAAATAGGGACGGCAAATGGATTTCTATCATCTATAAAAGAATTTTTTAAGCACTGCATTTGTTAATAATTTATCGGATTTTTAGTTATTTTCAGTTAACTAAATTTCCAATACAAATCACGCAGCTAAATATGTTAATGATATTGATAATTTCTCATAACAAGTTAACATATTTATCACAGAGTATAAAACATCTAAAACATTGACTCTTTTAAACGTAGCATTTAACAATTTGTCGTATTTGCCGGCAAGTATTTGTAAAATAAACCTGAAATATGTGGATATTTCAAAAAAATTTTTTTCAAACAATGAAGATATTGAAGTCTATTGATTTTGAGGTTCTTTATTCACATATGCTGTTATATGTGTTTCTTCCTGCTACGAAGATCTTGAAATATCACTTACCATAACAAATGCTTTTGGAAATTCTCTGTAGTTTAAAAATTTGATAGGTAGTCCAATTATTGCCTGAGAAGTATCCTTTATGCTACTAGTATTCGTATTTTCATAATTTATACTAGTGCTATAGCTTTTCTTTACAAATTCGTGGTTTATAAGTACGCGGTTGAGAAGTACGACGCCGACGCGGCGATTCGAAAAGCATCACTTCCGCCTCTTGCTGCGCAAAACAGAAAACATAAGAAACAAGTTAATAATTAATTTTATGTTCCGCAGGACGACCAATAACCGATAATTACTATAATCGTTCGCTTACGTTAGTCTTCGTTGATTTCCTTGTGGACTTTTGAATCGATTTTTCTGTGGCTTCCTTCAACTTCTTTCCATGTCTTTTATATAATTAATTCGTATAATTAGAATTTAGATCATTTAGACGAAGATTTTCTTCACCTAGTTTGTGTTTAAAAATATTTATATTTCTACAATATTCTATATAAGTTTCTATGTTTTTTGCGGTTTTACGTTGTTCTAATAATATAATTGAGTTTTTAAATGCTCTGTGTTCTATTTTTAGTTTTTTATATTGTTCGAATGTTAATTCCTCAAATTTTTTTTTCAATTTCTCGTTTTGCTTCCTCATAGAGGAACATTGCTTCCTCGTAGTTTTTAAGTGTGCAAGTAGAAACTTGCACATTGCTTCCTCCTAGTTTTAAAGTGTGCAAGTAGAAACTTGCACATTGTTTCCTCCTAATTTTAAAGTGTGCAAGTAGAAACTTGCACATTGCTTCCTCATTAGAGATCCTATAGTGTAACAGAGATTCGCCAAGAATCACGTGATCGTGAGCTTACGCTGATTGGTCAGAGTGAACTGTGCTCTGCCATATTGAATTATACATAGCGACAACGCGAGTGACACATGTGTTTTGTTGTCCTCTTGTAGTGGTTAGTACATTTACTTTGACGTCTTTTTATTATTTATAGGCTTTTATTTAATGAATTATTTTTGTTGCATTATTAAATGCTTTGCATTAATTATTACACATTTTTTGCACAGAATTTAGACTCGCTATGCCAACCTTTTGTGCTGCAAATCGCTGTACTAACAACAGCAACAAAGGTTACTCGGTATTTAATTTTCCATCTAACGAAGATGTACGAAAAAATTGGATAGCAGCTCTTGGAAAGAGCTCCGATTGGCGACCCACAGCTTCTCAAAGAATTTGTGAGGTGAGTGACAAAAATTAATTTCTATTAGTTTATTATCAGCTGTAAAAGGAATACAGCTTTTAATAACTAGTGTTTCTAATTTATATTTGTCCTATTTCTCAGTCCTGTAATATTTTTCTTATATTTTAGGTTCATTTCAATTCAATAGATATACAGTTTGTTGCTGGACGGAAGCAATTACGTAGAAATGCCATACCATGTCACTTCTGTGTATGCCCGTATGACGAGGCTAATAGAAAAAATCAACTAAGAAAGACATTCACGAAACCACTTGAAACTGCAGACCATGCGTATTGTTCGGAAAGTCCAGCAAAGAAGTCTTTACCTTTGCAGCTCCGATCTAATAATACTTTGCCACACACTTATGTGTCTCAACACAATTATTTTGCTCACACTGGGAAGGAGAATGATTTATAATTAATGATTTATAATTAATTTCAAATTACATATATTATTAAGTATATTATTTTGACAATGTTATTAAGTAGATTCCCCATGTTGCGCAATTTCTCTGTAAACGTTAAACAGATGTATTATTAATATGATTTTGTAACATAATTTGGAATTGATATTAAATAATATGATTTTGTGACATATCTAATTTTGAATTGACATTAAATAATATGATTTTGTAACATAATTTTGAATTGATATGAAATAAAATACACAGGTACTTAATAAAAAAATGTTAATTTTTTTATTTCACCAAATTCTATTAATAGTACATCTGTTTAACGTTTACAGAGAAATTGCGCAACATGGGGAATCTACTTAATAACATTGTCAAAATAATATACTTAATAATATATGTAATTTGAAATTAATTATAAATCATTAATTATAAATCATTCTCCTTCCCAGTGTGAGCAAAATAATTGTGTTGAGACACATAAGTGTGTGGCAAAGTATTATTAGATCGGAGCTGCAGAGGTAAAGACTTCTTTGCTGGACTTTCCGAACAATACGCATGGTCTGCAGTTTCAAGTGGTTTCGTGAATGTCTTTCTTAGTTGATTTTTTCTATTAGCCTCGTCATACGGGCATACACAGAAGTGACATGGTATGGCATTTCTACGTAATTGCTTCCGTCCAGCAACAAAGTGTATATCTATTGAATTGAAATGAACCTGAAATATAAGAAAAATATTACAGGACTGAGAAATAGGACAAATATAAATTAGAAACACTAGTTATTAAAAGCTGTATTCCTTTTACAGCTGATAATAAACTAATAGAAATTAATTTTTGTCACTCACCTCACAAATTCTTTGAGAAGCTGTGGGTCGCCAATCGGAGCTCTTTCCAAGAGCTGCTATCCAATTTTTTCGTACATCTTCGTTAGATGGAAAATTAAATACCGAGTAACCTTTGTTGCTGTTGTTAGTACAGCGATTTGCAGCACAAAAGGTTGGCATAGCGAGTCTAAATTCTGTGCAAAAAATGTGTAATAATTAATGCAAAGCATTTAATAATGCAACAAAAATAATTCATTAAATAAAAGTCTATAAATAATAAAAAGACGTCAAAGTAAATGTACTAACCTCTAGAAGAGGACAACAAAACACATGTGTCACTCGCGTTGTCGCTATGTATAATTCAATATGGCAGAGCACAGTTCACTCTGACCAATCAGCGTAAGCTCACGATCACGTGATTCTTGGCGAATCTCTGTTACACTATAGGATCTCTATTCCTCATAGTTTGTAAGTGTGCAAGTAGAAACTTGCACATTGCTTCCTCATAGTTCTAAAGTGTGCTAGTAGAAACTTGCACATTGCTTTCTCACGGTTTTTAAGTGTGCAAGTAGAAACATGCACATTGCTTTGTCATAGTTTTTAAGTGAGCAAGTAGAAATTTGTACATTGTTTTGTCATAGTTTTTAAGTGAGCAAATAGAAACTTGCACATTGCTTTCTCATAGTTTTTAAGTATACAAATTAGAAACTTGCACATTACATCCTCACAATTTTTAAGTATGCAAATTATAAAATTGCATATTGCTTAATCAACATTTTATTTCGATCATAAAGCTTTCTCTATGAGGAAGCCAAATTGAAATATTCACTAATAATTATACATCAAAGAAAAAATTTGGTTTTTTTATCAACATTTTATTTCGCTCATAAAGCTTCCTCTATGAGGAAACCAAATTTTTTCTTTGATGTATAATTATTAGTGAATATTTCAATTTGGCTTCCTCAAAGAGGAAGCTTTATGATCGAAATAAAATGTTGATTAAGCAATATGCAATTTTATAATTTGCATACTTGAAAATTGTGAGGATGTAATGTGCAAGTTTCTAATTTGTATACTTAAAAACTATGAGAAAGCAATGTGCAAGTTTCTACTTGCTCACTTAAAAACTATGACAAAACAATGTACAAATTTCTACTTGCTTACTTAAAAACTATGACAAAGCAATGAGCATGTTTCTACTTGCACACTTAAAAACCGTGAAAAAGCAATGTGCAAGTTTCTACTAGCACACTTTAGAACTATGAGGAAGCAATGTGCAAGTTTCTACTTGCACACTTAAAAACTATGAGGAAGCAATGTGCAAGTTTCTACTTGCACACTTAAAAACTACGAGGAAGCAATGTGCAAGTTTTTACTTGCACACTTAAAAACTGTGAGGAAGCAATGTACAAGTTTCTACTAGCACACTTTAGAACTATGAGGAAGCAATGTGCAAGTTCCTACTTGCACACTTCAAAACTATGAGGAAGCGATGTGCAAGTTTCTACTTGCACACTTAAAAACTATGAGGAGTTATTGACAATTTTAACCGTTTTCTTTTAAGTAAGGTTTTTGTAAACTTTAATTATGGTTTTATAAAAAACCAGTACTTTTCTGAAAATTTGATTGCTTCAAACTCTTAATAAAATCATAATTCTTTAAAACTCTCAAATCATAATTTAAATCGACCGAACGAAAGTGTTTTGAAAACGTCTCAACAAGGGCTACAAGAATATGCAATAACGTGTAAACACTAAGTTGTTAGGATTGTTTTGCCAACCTAAGATAAATTTATGAAATTAATTTGCGCCGGCAGTGCAACTGCACTCAGTACACCAAATGCACCGCGGGTTTGTTGAGCCCGTAGGTTTGCGCGGGTTGCCCCCCCCCCCCCTGCGGGTGTGTCTGTGTGGAGAGGCCTGCACTTGGACACGGTACATTTGGACACAGTTTATTTGGACACGATCTATTGGACACCGTTTGTTTGAACACGGTTCATTTGGACACCGTTTATATGGACACCGTTCATTTGGACACGAAAATACGCGACCTGTGCACTTGGACACGAGAATGCGCGAAATGTTCACTTGGACACGAAAATGCGCGGCCTGTGCAGTTGGACACGAGAATACGCGACTTGTGCACTTGGACACGAAAATGAACGAGTGGCCTGCACTTGGACACGGTACATTTCGACACCGTTCATTTGGACACGGTCATTTGGACACGATCAAATGGACACCGTTTATATGGACACGGTTCATTTGGACACCGTTCATTTGGACACGGTTCATTTGGACACGGCTCATTTGGACACGGTGAATCGGACACCGTTTGTTTGGACACGGCGAATTGGACACCGTTCGTTTGGACACGGGTCATTTGGACACGGTTCGTTTGGACACCGTTCATTTGGACACGGTTCATTTGGACACGGTTCATTTGGACACTGTAAGAAATGCTCGCCGCTCACTTGGACACGAAAATGCGCGGCCTGTGCACTTGGACACGAAAATGAGCGACCTGTGCACTTGGACACGAGAATTCGCGACCTGTTCACTTGGACACGAAAATGCACGGCCTGTGCAGTTGGACACGAGAATACGCGACTTGTGCACTTGGACACGAGAATTCGCGACCTGTTCACTTGGACACGAAAATGCGCGGCCTGTGCAGTTGGACACGAGAATACGCGACTTGTGCACTTGGACACGAAAATGAACGACCTGTGCAGTTGGACACGAGAATACGCGACTTGTGGACTTGGACACGAGAATTCGCGACCTGTTCACTTGGACACGAAAATGCGCGGCCTGTGCAGTTGGACACGAGAATACGCGACTTGTGCACTTGGACACGAAAATGAACGACCTGTGCACTTGGACACGAGAATGCGCGACCTGTTCACTTGGACACAAAAATGCGCGGCCTGTGCAGTTGGACACGAGAATACGCGACCTGTTCACTTGGACACGAAAATGCGCGGCCTGTGCAGTTGGACACGAAAATGCGCGGCCTGTGCAGTTGGACACGAGAATACGCGACCTGTACATTTGGACACAAAAATGCGCGACATAACGTTGTGATTGAGAATACTTGGGTCAAAAATTGCAATAGTTTTCACCATTTTTACATGTTGGCAATGTTCTTTGGGATCAGAAGTGATTCATAGTATGTGGGTAAGGATAAGAATAGAAAAAGATAAAAAATTACATAACACATTAAGATTTATGTACGGAGATAAAAGTTACAAACTCTATTTATGTTTAATAGAACGTATGTATATTTGTGACAATTTCCGCAACTTTTTATTTTATACCTGCCTCCTGCGCAATAGCGGTATAACAATACTTATACTAAATATTTTAAATCAAATTCGAAAAATTATAATATATAGTGTTTTCTCCGATAAAACGTTACAAAAGAAAATCGCATATAATCACAGCGCATTGTACAATACGTAACAATATTAAAAGAAATATTTATCAAAATATCTTTGGTATCATAAATTCGCAATTTTTATTTTATACCCGCCTTCAGCGCAATATAGCGGTATAACAATACTTATACTAAACATTTGTAATCAGTTAGGAAGAATCATAATATACAATGTTATCTTTCAGATAGAACGTAATAAAAGAAAATCGCGTATAATCACAGCGCATTGTACTATATATAACAATTATTGAAAGAAATTGTTATCAAAATATCTTTCTTATCATAAATCTTTGGTATATAAAATAAAATGCACATGTTTGATAACAGAGAACTTACGTATACTAATTATCATTAAGTTTAGGAAATATAGTTTCTATAATCAAGCATTTTGAAAGATATTAATTATTACAAGAAATCTCATAAAAAGTGCAAAATATCCTGTTATAACTGATTTATAGCTAAATTTAGAAAACAATTAGTTTGAACAAAAAACATGCATAATTATAGCAATAAGTTACATATAACATTAACATTTGGCTTTGGTATCTTTATCTGTTTCCATTTTTTTTGTTTAGAATAACAATTATGCATTACTCAATTTGTAAACTTATTATATATCGGCACTTCATAGTACATAACTTTGCCTGTAAAATTTGAATTATAAGTAGATATTTCAAATGCAATCAAAGCAATATTGCACATACAGATATTTAAGATGCATTCTAAATAATGTAAGAAATATGAGTCAATTTATTTTCAAAACAGAGTAAATAAAAATAATAAAGAGTTTTCTGTTCTAAAATTAGTAGACAGCAGTGTTTGTAAACAAAAAAATATTGCTTGACTCAAAGACAATTCTTATGGTCTTCTAACTCGAAGAGTTTTCATAAGTAGTATTGCAAATCGGACATCGATTCCTTTCTAATTTTTCAATGCATTCAATGCAACAAGCAAGATGACCACAGGGTACAAAAATACAAGAGGGTTGCTATTAAACTTGATAGTTTAAATTATCCAGCTTTTGTAATGCTTGCCGTCCATTTGTCTGCAGCTGTTGATCAATTCTAGGTAAAACCAATTTTGGTAACTTTGTCATATCAATACTTCGCTCAGGCATGTTTCCGTGTTCATTGTAAGGGTTTTCTATTAATAAGAAATAATGCGATAAATAGTATACAAAAATTTTTCTAATGCAATAGTATAATGGATTTAAAAGAGAAGTGAAATTTGAAAATCGAAATGTAAAACATTGAAAAATGTAGATATCTATAAAAATGAACTATGTGGAACTATAGAACCATGTAGTCGACCACGAAGGTATTCGTGTTCTTTATTAACACAATATTCTATAAAATATATTACAGAGGAAAAAAAGAAAAGTTATGGTGTAAGTAGCACCTTTGACCTGCTCTGCACAAATTAAAAAAGTATAATTGTCTCAAGTTATTGCAAAAAAAGATGGGCCATGTATTTTGCAAATTTCCTATCTGCATGTCTTAAAAAATTTGAAAATACTAATATAAAAAATTTGGAAACTTATATTTTTCATTGTGTAAACTGTTTCTACACGTTATTTAGTATATAAATATGTGAGAGTATAATTAAGGAGTGATTACGTTTGATACAAGATATTTCACATTTTATTTTGATGCATTGAGTATTAAATTGAAATGTACAAACTTTGTGTATAAATGCATTTTTTACATAAAATTTTACATAAAGTGGAAGAAATAAAAAAAAACAGAAATATACAAAATATTCTGAAAAGAGTAAAGTGATCAGAAAATTACATCAACTGAAAATGGAAAATTGTCTATTATTTAATAGTATATAAGCGTAAACAAAGATGAATTAAGAAGCATATAAGTAGGAATTAATAATTTACATCAAGTAAAAGGCAATGGTTAATATCAAGTAAAAGGTTGTGGATAATATCTTGTTGTTTGAATTTATGAGTATCTTTTCTACAAAAATAACGGTAATAGTTGAATCAAGAAAATATAAACCGACTTTTTCAAAAAGTAATATCTCTAATACTTAGAAAATTACTCTTTTTAATTATATGTATATACAATTTAATTCGCATTTTATTTTAAAACACTGAGCATTAAATTAAAATAAATAAATTTTGTGCATAAATGTATACACTCTACAAAAAGTTTTACATAAAGTGAAAGAAATGAAAAAAATAGAAATATATGAAATATTCTGAGAAAAGTACTCACTTCTCAATTATTATACTCACATATTTACATACCAAATGATGTGTAGAATCAGTTTATACAAAAGAAATAGAAGTTTCCAAATTTTTTATATGTTTCTTCAAACTCTTTAAGACATGCAGATAGGAAACTTGTATAATACGTGGCCTATCCTTTCTGCAATAGCTTGAGAAAATTTATACTTCTTTAACATATAATTAAATGAAGAATATAAAAACTTCAACCTTTTCACAAATTATTATTACTATTATTTATAAAATAACACTTTTTAATTACATATACAAAGACTAAATTTAATTATAAATACAAAAACTGAAATTGTGAGATTTAAAAACATTTGGCGTGCTCGGATATTCGAGTTTTTCTTTACAATGACTATGTACTAGTAATAATGAAAAAAAGTGATTTTAAAAAACTCAATAATGCATGCTACGTAATTTCACTAGATTTAAAGTATTTGAAATTTGTAAATAAAACATTAAAATTATACGTTACCTTTGTCGGTGGTTAACAGTTATTTCGTCTTTTTGTTTAATTGTTTCGTTCTTTTCGTTTGTTGTGTTCTTTTTGAACGTTTTACAAGTACACCGTTTTCTCCTTTATAATTAAATAATTCTTCTTGTACTGGTTTTCTCTTTGCTATGTTTGCATCAGTATTACTGTCGGTTTTATTGAACAATGTATTTGATTTTGTTTTGGAAGCCACATCTTGTCCATCAGATCTCGATGTACCTACTTGACTGTCATCTTCAATGATTAAAATAAAATGTAATTAATATCATTTGTTGCAACAAATATAAAAAAAGACGTTATAAAAAATTCAGTAAAATAAGAAAAATCTTATTCCCTATTAATAATTCTTCGAAAACCAAATTTTTAAAGTCGTATTTAATTGAATTATGTATTTAATATTTTAATAACACACTATAGAGTTCCATAGTACTGCAAAAAGTAAACTAAACTCAGAACTTAGTGTAGATGGTCATTTAAGTTTGCACTAAATTATGTAAAATCTAATTTACAAATTTTATATATTTTAACATATACTAAACACTAGCCGTCATGTATTCCACATAGATTTAGGACTCCTAATTTATATTTTATATTAGTTTATTCTCAATAACTTATGTCAATTTGTATTAGCAAATCAATTAATGTATAATAATCTTATCTGTTAAATAATTAATTTACATAAAAGGTAATAATATAAAACAAATATCGTCCGTTAAAAGTAAAGAGAAAAGAAGAAAACGCTAAGTGGTCACATGAAAAAAGTGATGTTTAAATTAATAACCTACGGGCATTTTTTTTTCTTAAAAAAAACGTAAAGTTAAATGTATAAAAAACTTTACGTAAATACTTTATGTATAAAATGTATTAAGTAGTATAATTAAAAAATTACCTTTTAATATAGTTTTTTATATTCACACATATCTGTACATACTGCACATAGCATTTTTAATTTTTTATTATAATTATTATCATCGGATAATCTTCGAAAGGCACAATTAACACAAATAATGTGCCCGCACTCTCCAGCACCAAAAGTTTCAACAGTGATATTTTCTGTGCATATAATGCACGTCATTGCCTTTAAATCTTCCAAATTAATATGTCGCAATTTACATTTAACACGTTGACAATTCCCATTTTTGAAATCGTGACATATATTACAGTTTTGTATATTTCGGCCGACTTCTCTTCTCACATGCTCGGTTACAATTCCCGTCGTTTCGTAACGAAGTTGTTCCACACTCGTACAATGCAAAAATAGGCATTTTTTATCGTGGCATATGGTGTTTTGATATTTAAAGCAGTATCTATATTTATGCAATAAACCACAATCCATATCAAAACAGCAATTATTTTTAAATTTTTCACATTCTTGAACGATTGGTTTTCTGGAATAAAAAGAATTTCATGTCACAGTACGATGTATAATCAACAAGGGTTGTATATTAGTAGCAAGATACGTAGAAATCTAACCTCGAACCGAAATAAGCCATCTTCTCTTCTTATGAACGACAATCTAGCAGATGATCAACAATAATGACAAGAGCAATGTTAACGACGACAAGAGCAATATTAACGACAACAGCATTGAACAACATCAAAGTTCTACTAGTGTATACATACTAGATATATCGCGACTCGTATGGAACATAGATGCGTATCGCAACGGCAAAATTAAGTCTGTTCCTTTTCGGTACCTGCACTTGCTTGCACTCTTATTACTTAGGCTACTTGCACGCGTTTTACGATCTTGATAAACGGAAATGTATAATTGCTAGTAGCACAGATTAATAGACAGATAGCCAATGGCTCGGGTGAAAGCGAGACCACTATTTCCGTATTTTGATTACCGACAGACTTTACCCCTAGGAGCGAATCCAGGCTAATTGACGGCGAGACGAATGAGAGGTGAGGAATGTTTCCTCTCCTCTCACCCGTCTCGCCGTCAATCCTCGGATAATCTTTGCGAAGCACAATTAACACAAATAATGTGCCCGCACTCTCCAGCACCAAAAGTTTCAACAGTGATATTTTCTGTGCATATAATGCACGTCATTGGCTTTAAATCTTCCAAATTAATATGTCGCAATTTACATTTAACACGTTGACAATTCCCATTTTTGAAATCGTGACATATATTACAGTTTTGTATATTTCGGCCGACTTCTCTTCTCACATGCTCGGTTACAATTCCCGTCGTTTCGTAACGAAGTTGTTCCACACTCGTACAATGCAAAAATAGGCATTTTTTATCGTGGCATATGGTGTTTTGATATTTAAAGCAGTATCTATATTTATGCAATAAACCACAATCCATATCAAAACAGCAATTATTTTTAAATTTTTCACATTTTTGAACGATTGGTTTTCTGGAATAAAAAGAATTTCATGTCACAGTACGATGTATAATCAACAAGGGTTGTATATTAGTAGCAAGATACGTAGAAATCTAACCTCGAACCGAAATAAGCCATCTTCTCTTCTTATGAACGACAATCTAGCAGATGATCAACAATAATGACAAGAGCAATGTTAACGACGACAAGAGCAATATTAACGACAACAGCATTGAACAACATCAAAGTTTTACTAGTGTATACATACTAGATATATCGCGACTCGTATGGAACATAGATGCGTATCGCAACGGCAAAATTAAGTCTGTTCCTTTTCGGTACCTGCACTTGCTTGCACTCTTATTACTTAGGCTTGCACGCGTTTTACGATCTTGATAAACGGAAATGTATAATTGCTAGTAGCACAGATTTATAACGACCTGCCTTTTATATTGAACGCGGACTAGCTCGCTGGGTCAGGAGTTCAATAGGGTAGGTCCGGAGACAATAGACGTGAGCAATAGGCCAGTTAAAGTAATAACAATAGTTTATTGAAGAAGAAGTAACAAAGTAGTGACTAGAGTCTGCGGCGTGGATTTCCGCGGTTTGGAATATAAGTTTTACAATTACAAGAATACCGGCGGGGTACTTCGGAGGCGCGGTGGCCCAGTACGGCGTGAGATACGGTACGAAGAGAAGTATAATCGTAAGAGACTAGCGGTGTGGTACTTCGGAGGCGCGGCGGCCCAGTACGGCGCGATATACAGAAAGAATATACTTATAATTGAAAGAGATTACCGGTGAGGTACTTCGGAGGCGCGGCGGCCCAGTACGGCGCGATATATAGAAAGAATCTACTTATAATTGAAAGAGATTACCGGTGAGGTACTTCGGAGGCGCGGCGGCCCAGTACGGCGCGATATATAGAAGGAATCTACTTATAATTGAAAGAGATTACCGGTGAGGTACTTCGGAGGCGCGGTGGCCCAGTACGGCGCGATATACAAAAAGAATCTAATTATAATTGCACAAAATTACCGGCGGGGTACTTTGGAGGCGCGGTGGCCCAGTACGGCGCGATATACGGAAGAATATAATTGTAATGATTCGATGATACTTCGGCGCGGCGCGCGTATTTATAAATCCCGGATGTGGCTAGATACCGGTCGCGGTTTGCTATTATGGGTTTAAATATTGCAGAGCTACTGGTGAGTGGAGCGGCGTCGGGGCGTTCGGACATACGGACCGGTCCGTCCCGATTCGTCAGGATTCGTAGCGTTGGCGACGAGAGCACTCGTCCGAGACGGAGAGCTCTCCACCTCGGTTTTCTGCCTTCGCAGGAAAGGAAAGAAAGTCGTCGAAAGGAAAGCAGCAACGAGAGCACTCGTTCGTGGACAGAGAGCTCTCGACCACGATTACTGCTAATTGCTTTCAGGAACAGGACTGAGTGTCGATTTCGGACCGCCTTTTATACTGCGCGAGAACGTTATTTTACGGTCCCCACGGTGGGGGTTGACAGCAGCGCACACGTGTGGCTGTAGCTGTCAGCGGCGCTCGGTCGTATTCGATGACGCTCGGGCCCCGTCGGCCTCGCACATGTGGCCGGTCGCGGCTGTCGTTGCGCTCGCGTGGTTCGGCGGCGCTCGGCGGCGGTCGGGCCCCGTCGGCCGCTGCGTCTCGAGCCGTTTTACTGCGAGATCGAGTAATTAAAAATGGGTGGTGGGCGCATCGCGCCCACAGTTCCGCCCGGCGGGTGTTCGGCCGGGCGGTGTCCGACGGGTGTTAGCCGGAATGACGATGCTTATTCAGGGGTGCATCGTTACACCACCCCCCACCCCTTTAAAAAATGCCCGAATCTAGGGGCATTCGCTTCTGCTTAATCCGGCGTGGTAGGGTGGCTGGATGGGCCGAAAGTCGCGGAGGCAGCCTTCTGAGTGGCTGGGGTCTTCTCTTTGACCCACTTGACCCGTCCGGATCCGTCAAATCTGATATGCCACCGGCGGTTGCCCAGATTAGGCTTATATTGCCGGCTGACGTGTACCGCAAAATGCGGTACGTCGACGATGGTACCCGGCTCGACTTCGACCGGGATCGGTGGCGGCGGTAAAGGCCCCATCGGTCGGGCTGGGGTCAGCGTTGGCCGTGGTGGTGTAGGCTCTGGACGGCGGCGTTTCGGTGGTGGTGGTGGAGGCGCCGTGAGCCAGGCCTGTTTGGCGCGATTGGTGGCATCCGATCGCTGGATGATGGTGCCGATCCGGGGCACCGCACGTGGCCGGATCGGTGGCCATACGGCCTGGGGCGGCGGTCGGTCGGCAGTCCTTGCCTCTCCGCTGTAGAGGGTGATTCCCCGGCGGTCGAACCCGGGTCTGGCCGGATCGTACTCCTCGTTGTCGTCGCCGATGAGATCGCTTATCGCTCGGATGATATCTTCGTCCGTCTCGGTTGAAGTCATCTTGTCGACGGCTAGAATCGTTCTGGTGGTCGTCGCGATTATGAGCGCGTCGGGGGTAACATTGTTGGTCGTGCGTCGGCGTAAAACTGTGTTTTTTGACATTCGTTGTTGATACATTTGATATTTACATGTCGCGAGTTTCGGTTCAAACGTCTCGGCGCGTTTGTAAAGTTCAAACCGTCGGCCGCGTGTTTTCGCTTTTCGTGCTAGCGCGCTGGTCATCCCCCCCTCTTGGTCGGACTCAGACTCGGAAAGCCGGCGGTCGGTCGGTGCGCGCTTCAAATCTTGCACGTGTACGTGCCTAAACCATTTACCCGTGCGACTACGAAGATCCACGATGACGGGTGAGATGATGTGGCGTACCTCGAGCGGCCCTATGAATTTGGGAGCGAGTTTCGCGTTAAATGCCGTCTGTTTGTTGGAAAGCGGGCGGTCCCGCTTCCAGACCCATTCCCCTATCTGTGGCCGCCAATCTCGGCGGCGTAAATTATAGTATTTTTCCTGTCGTTGAAACGCCCGAGCGAGCTGGATCTTAACGAGATCGTATGCTTCGTTCAACCGACGGCGGATGGTTGGTGGCGGAGTCGCGGTTTCGACGAGAGGGTTCTCCCCGGGGCGGCGTAACTCGCGCCCATGATTGAGGAATGCGGGGGTGTATCCGGTCGCGTCGTGTTGCGCGGTATTATACGCGAATTGTAATTCCGGCAGGTATTCGTCCCACGCCCGGTGTTGCTTCGCATACTGGCCGATCATTGTCTTGATCACGCGATTGGTCCGTTCCACTGGGTTGCAGTGGGGTGCGTAAGCCGGCGTAAAACGATGGCGTATCTCGCAGTCTTTGAGGAGTGTGGCGAGTTGCTTAGTTTTTAGCTGAGTGCCATTGTCCGACAGTATTTCATCGGGGCACCCGTGGCGGAGGATAATCGCCTCTTTAATATGTTTGATAATAGCGGGCCCGGTGGCGCGGCGCAGAGGTCGGAGTTCAACCCACTTCGTAAACCGATCTTGCATATTCAAGAGCCAGATATGGCCGGCGGCGGAGCGAGGTAGTGGCCCGACGAGATCAATTGTTACTTGTTGCCATGGGTGTCTGAGCGCGGTCGGGTGAAGTTGTCCGGCGGGTTTCTCCTGTGCGACTTTGTGAGCAAGACAGTTCGGACAGTTTCTTACGTATCGCGCAATGTCTCGAAACATGCCGGGCCAGTAAAACCTTGCTGCAATTCTGGCTATAGTTTTTGCTATTCCGAGGTGCCCGGCTGTTGGCGCGTCGTGGTACTGCTCTAGTACCGTCGGACGTCGTTCCTTTGGCACGCACTCCTTCCATTGTTCTTGTTCCGCTGTTTCTTTAAAGTCGAGGCTATGGAGTATATGTTTCCATAAGCGGCCATGCTCAATGCGAAAATCGGGCACTTCGTGCGGGACCGTTTTGGTCGCATGCTTCATTCTTTGGTACCATGTACATTTTGGCTTGGTTATGCCGGCTATTTCCGGCTGTCGGGAGAGCGCTTTGGCGACTCTGTTTAGCGTGCCCTTCCGGTATTTTATTTCAAAGTCATATTGTTGTAGTTCAAATGCCCAGCGGCCGAGGCGGCCTGTGGGTGACTCTATCTTTTGCAGCCATTTGAGTGATTGGTGGTCGGTTATTACGGTGAATCGGTATCCTTCGAGATACCCTCGCAATTGTCGTATCCCCCAGATGACGGCCAGACATTCTAGTTCGGTCGCGCTATAGTTTCGCTCGGCGTTACTTAGGGCGCGGCTCGCGTACGCGATGACACGTTCTCCCTCGGGAAAATACTGTGTTAAGACGGCCCCGAGGCCCGTGGTGCTTGCGTCGGTTTGCAGAAAGAATTGCCGGTTGAAGTCGGGGCATGCGAGCACCGGTGACGTTGTTAGCGCGGTTTTTAAGGCGTCGAACGCGGCTTGTTCGGCGTCCCCCCAGTTCCAACGGGCGCGCTTGCGTGAAAGGGCGGTCAACGGCGCGGCGAGCGTGGCGAAGTCTTTGACGAAGCGGCGGTACCATGATGCGACCCCCAGAAATCGGCGCACATCGCGCACATTGCGCGGAGCCTCCCACTTGGCAACGGCGCTAACCTGCTCGGGGTCGGTCCGGACGCCGTCGCGATTGACGATATGGCCGAGATACTTTAATCGGTCGACGCAGAATCGGCATTTCTCCGGGTTGATGCGCAGTCGCGCTTCTCGTAGTCGGCGGAACACCTCTTTCACCAACCTCAAGTGGTCCTCGAATGTCTCGCTGATGATGATTATATCGTCCAAATAGACGAAGACGTGTGGCTCTAGTTCGGGGCCCAATACGGTGTCGAGCAGTCGTTGGAATGTGGCCGGGGCGGAATGCAAGCCGAATGGCATCACTTTAAACTGCATTAGTCCCTTCCCCGGGACGGTGAAGGCCGTTACGGGACGGCTCTCCGGTGACAGCGGGACTTGCCAGTAACCGTTCTTCAAGTCTAGCGTAGTCAGGTACTTAGCCCCCCTGAGCTTATCAAGCGTGGCGGCGATATGGGGTAACGGGTATGCGTCTTTCTCGGTTACCTCGTTTACCCCCCGAAAGTCGATGCAAAACCGCGGTTTGCCATCCTTCTTCTTCACTATTACCACTGGCGAGCTCCATGGGCTGTGCGACGGCTCGATAATGCCTTCTTTTAGCATGCGGTCGACTTCCTCGTCGATAATTGCCTGCATGGCTGGATTGCGTGGCCGGTACCGTTGCTTACGTGGTACATCGGTTTTTACGCGTATGACATGCTGCGCCCGGTCCGTGGGGCCTTGCACTCCCTCGAATTTTGGCAATTCGCAATCCAAAAATTCTCGGAGTCGTTCTTCCTCGGTCTGGGGTATGTCTGCCGTCTGTTCGATGGCGCACGTCGGTTCCGTAGTAGAGGTTGCGCCGGACGGTGGCGGTGGCGGTATCGAGAGTCTCAGTTTGGCCCAAAGGTCGACGCCGATTAGCATCTCGTTGTCGAGCGAGGGCATTACCTGGACGTGATGCCACAATAGTCGCCCTTGGATGGTGACAGGCACCGTCACATAGCCTCGAATGGGTGTGCTCGTTCCGTCGGCGAGATGCACCTGGCCGCTTGCGGGCTTAATCATATACCCCATCATCTGTATTTTATTGGCGGTTTGTGCGTTAATAAATGTGGCTTCGGAGCCGGTGTCGAGTAGAGCGTCGACTGGTTGTCGGTGTATAAATGCGGTCAGATGCGGTCGAGGCTTGTATATTATGCGGAGGACCGGGGTGCGTCCGCTCCTTCTCCGGTCCGCGCGGCATTTCCCGGCGGCGGATGACAATCTTTTGTCAAAACTCCGTCTCTTCCGCATTGCGAACAAAACCGCCGGGGAGGCCGCTTGCAATCAAACCGTGTATGTCCCCGCTGCTTGCATCTCCAGCAGCACTCGTAGCGGTCATACGCGACGGCGGCCGTCGCCGGTTTTGGTGCCGGGGCCTGGCGAGCACGTGTCTGCTCTTCTACGTGCTCAAATTCCTCCGCGAGCCGTAGGATATCTCTGGTGCGCGTTACCATGTCCCGACGCACGTATAAGTGGTAGCGCGGGTGCATATTGCTATACAGGTTTTCGACTTGATCTTCCTCCGTAAATCCTGTGGCGCGTCGCATCATGGTACTTAGCTCCGTTGCAAATTTGCGGTACGGTTCGTCTGGCCGCTGCAAGCGCGTTTGTATCTCGCGGACGAGTTGCGCGCGGTACCGACGCGGAAGAAAATAATCGCGAAAATCTTCGCAGAAATCTTCTCACTTTCGCCAGTTATGTCGGTTGTTTCGACACCATAGGAGCGCGTCCCCGCGGAGTAATTCGGGTAACCCCATCAGTAGTTGCGACCCAGAAAATTGGTAGCTCTCTTTGAGCTCTTCCAGCCGCTCGAAGAAGGCCACGGGGTCTTTCCCGTCAAAATGACACCCCCATTTTCGGATCTGATTCACGACTTTAGCGGGAGATTCACTCGCGCGATCCCCCTCCGCGGGATAAAATACCTCCGGACCGGTCGGGGTCGGCGTCGGTGGTTGCAGCGTTAAGGCGGGTTGACCAGTGGCCTCGGGTGTGGTGACGGTCACCGCGGGCCCGATTCGCGGCTCTTCGATCGTCGTGACGGCTGGCTGGATCATTTCCGGATGATCATCTACATACAAACTTAAACGGCGGCGTAAGTCGTCGATCGTACCGTCGGTCTCCAATCCGATTATTTCGAGCTCGGTCACGAGCTGACTTTTGTTTAAGCGGTAAATCCACGTTTTTGCCATTACCTATAATTCTAATATACAACTAATATATATATATATATTTTGCGTTTTAAGATATTATTAACATATATATTTCACGTTTACTGTCTCGCGGATCGTGACGGTCCCTGTTCGGGCGCCATATAACGACCTGCCTTTTATATTGAACGCGGACTAGCTCGCTGGGTCAGGAGTTCAATAGGGTAGGTCCGGAGACAATAGACGTGAGCAATAGGCGAGTTAAAGTAATAACAATAGTTTATTGAAGAAGAAGTAACAAAGTAGTGACTAGAGTCTGCGGCGTGGATTTCCGCGGTTTGGAATATAAGTTTTACAATTACAAGAATACCGGCGGGGTACTTCGGAGGCGCGGTGGCCCAGTACGGCGTGAGATACGGTACGAAGAGAAGTATAATCGTAAGAGACTAGCGGTGTGGTACTTCGGAGGCGCGGCGGCCCAGTACGGCGCGATATACAGAAAGAATCTACTTATAATTGAAAGAGATTACCGGTGAGGTACTTCGGAGGCGCGGCGGCCCAGTACGGCGCGATATATGGAAAGAATCTACTTATAATTGAAAGAGATTACCGGTGAGGTACTTCGGAGGCGCGGCGGCCCAGTACGGCGCGATATATAGAAGGAATCTACTTATAATTGAAAGAGATTACCGGTGA
>JASTWR010002172.1:0-25111 GCA_030770355.1 Harpagoxenus sublaevis
CTACGCCCGCGTTGTAGTTTGTTTGCCTCTAGTTTGTTTACTTCTTAAGGTGCTTGCAAGTTCTTTCTTTCACTTTCCTCGTGTTTTCTCAGCCAAGCTGTAGTGATCACGTTGTCAGTCGAGCTGTGCTACTCACAGTGAGAAACGAGTAGCTGGTAATAAACGAGTAGCTTTATTTTCTTTGAAATAATCATGAACCGCCACAATGGATACACTTGGGAGGAACTCGCAGACATACACTTAACTTTCGGCGCTGCTGGAGGCAACTGTGCGCTCGCTCAGAGGATGTATCAAGAAAAATACCCGAACAGAAGACTGCCGAACCGGAGGACTTTTGTTAACGTTGATCAACGTCTGAGGGAAACGGGATCATTGCAATCGAGGATGTACAACGCAGGGAGAAATAGGTCAACACGTACTCCACAGTTTGAGGAAGAAGTATTAGATCGATTTGAAGATAATCCATCAACAAGTACTAGAATTATTGCACGCGAGCTCCATGTTAATAACAGTCTTGTTTGGAATATTGTCCATGACAATTTGCTTCATCCGTTTCATCGGCAAAAGGTGCAAGCTCTTCGCCCCGATGATTTTCCGGCTCGTGTTGCCTTTGTTAATTGGTTTCTGCAATAAAGAGCTCTCCAACCTGAATTTCCAGCTCGTGTTTTGTTTACCGACGAAGCAAGCTTCACGCGTGAAGCCATCGTTAACACTCACAACAGTCATGGGTGGGCTGAAGATAATCCACATGCCACTTTAATTCGTGGTCACCAAGAACGTTTTACGGTGAATGTGTGGGCGGGAATACTTAATGATTTCTTAATCGGGCCCTACCTTATGCCTTTCAGGCTTAATGGGCGCAATTCTGGTATTCCTGCAGCAAGTCCTGCCGGAACTTATGGAAGACGTACCGCTCGCAATTAGAAGGGTCATGTGGTTTCAGCACGACGGTGCTCCACCGCACTTTACGGCTGAAGTACGCAATCACCTGACAGATACTTTCGGCAACAGATGGATTGGGCGGGGTGAACCTGTTACGTGGCCTGCAAAATCACCAGATTTAACGCCTTTCGATTTCTTCTTCTGGGGTGCAATGAAAAGTATGATTTATTCTGAACAAGTCGAATCTGAGGAGGATCTGGTCGCTCGCATCGTTGAGGCATCTGAAACCATCCGACACATGCCTGAAATATTCCAAAGAACGCGACAGTCATTGCTCCGTTGCTATGACTTTTGCCGTAACATTGGCGGTCGTAACTTTGAACATTTACTGTAAACATGTCAAATTAACAGAATAAAATAATTGCATCGCAGACGTTATGACGATTTAGTTTAAACGCCCATAACGCCGTAACGAAGCGTCGCCGACCCATGGTTCCTATACTTAAAATGCTTGTATTGATTCCTTCTTTCATTACACAAATTTAATGCACTTAATTTTAAAACACCCTGTATATGTCGCAGGCTTATTGCAAAATCAGCCCTTTTGCAAAAAGACTAGGCTCTTTGCGAAAGGCCGGCATTTTGCGAAGTACTGATCGTTTCCCAATAAGACTGAACGCACTTTAGGCTTTTTGGCACACATGGGCTGGTGCTAGGCTAGGCACTTTGCAAAAAGTCTAAAATACGTTAGTCTTATTAAAGAAACGATCAAATACTCTCGCAAAATGCCGGCATTTCGCAAAGAGCCTGCCTTTTTGCAAAAAGACTGATTTTGCAATAAGCCTGCGACATATATGTATATATATATATATATATATATATATATATATATACACAATATGTATGTATGTATGTATGTGTGTATGTGTGTATGTGTGTATGCATGTATGCATGTATGTATTTATTTAATATATCTATAAGACTATAAACACACTTTTCTTCGCACGTCGAGAAGGCTGACAGATTAGGTTACTGTGGTAACGCTAGATAAGCGTCGTAATCGTCAGAGTTCAAGTTGAATCAACTCATCGATGAGGTTACGATAACTGTCACGACGAGCGTTACGATCGTCGTAAGGAGCTTACGGTAATCATTGGTCGTGTTCAGACACAGTCGCTCAGTAACAGTCGAACGTAATTGGCTCTTACTTTCAAAACCAACCAATCAACGCAGAGTGTTAATAAGACGAACCCAACAGTTGTGTTCCGCTGAATGCAGCCAATCAGATGCAAGAGCTCACTGAGCAGTTGCGCGCCTGGATGCTCCTATTTAAGATAGATGTAGACGCAGCATAATACATGAATAACAACATTCGAGAGTTACGAATTATGATATTATTCTTTTTTTTCTTTCTTCGAGCGCATAAAGATTTTGAAATTTTGTAATAATTGCATATCCTAATAAGAATGAATAATCGCAAGATGCTATTTTCGAATTTCACAAAAAAGTATATAGATTGAGACCTAAAACTATTTTCAACTCTTCGAATATTTCGTAATTTGATAGCAATCTTAAAGTTTCAAAATGAGGGAAGTAATATCACCATGGGTTTCAATCAATATAATATATAAAAAATAGTACTGTTAGCTTTCTAGAAAGAAACAATCATCTGTTAATAATAAAGATGTATTTACAGTCAATTAATTTTTTCTACATAATTTACAATTGCCAACTGCTAATGGCAGTGTTAACAACGCATAATATTTTTCCTTTTAAACTTTATTCCAACGATTTATTAGATCAAAAAATCACGTAGATATTAAATTAGATTATTTGCCAATCATAATTGGTAACTGTACATATTTAACATAAAAAAATGTACACAACGCTGTAATTAACGTATTCACTAATTACAATGATTAATAAAGGTCTTTTAACAGATTGAGTCGTTAATCGGGATTGATGTATATACAGAATGAAGCATTTAGAGCGTGACATA
Source organism: Harpagoxenus sublaevis (assembly GCA_030770355.1). Classification (NCBI taxonomy): domain Eukaryota; kingdom Metazoa; phylum Arthropoda; class Insecta; order Hymenoptera; family Formicidae; genus Harpagoxenus; species Harpagoxenus sublaevis. The sequence goes on from JASTWR010002172.1 coordinate 2,882, forward strand.
TTAATATTTTAGGAAAGTGCCAATTTTAGAAGGAAACGTTTAAAGAGTAAAAGTTGCGGAATTTCGAAGAGAACATATAGCGTCTACGTATAATACTTAATGTCATTTTCGCGGAATAAATTGATCTTTTCTTTTCCGAGAGTATAATACTTTTTAACATTCGAATAAGTTTTAAGCGCGCATACAGAGTTCTTATACTTTTGTATTAATAGAAACGTGTTCATAAATGCTTCTGTATCTTGTATGCTATCTGTAATTTTGTTATTTTATACGTGTATTCTTCATAAGCTTACACGTTATGTTACTACACGGTTATAGAGCTCTTGGATAACTGACGCAAAACTTTATACATTAATGTTAAAAGGATTATACCATGAATTTGCCTTGACACCTCGGTCCTAATCTAAATTTATTAGAAAAAATAATGATACTTTATTAGAAAGGAAAGAATAGAAATATTCTTGTTTGCAAAAAAATGGCATATCTCTTGTGAAACTATTATTGCCGTTAAATACTTTCTTTAAAGTCTTGCAATATTTACCGAAAACATCTTTTCCTAAAACTAAAGTTTAAAGGCGATTAATATGTCACGCTTTATATGCTTTATTCTATAATACAAAATATGTACACAGATAATTGACTTCGAGCTATCTTGTTTTTCTTTGATAGAGCTTTTTTCTCATTAACATATGATGGTGTGTGCAATTAATACGACTTGTTCCAAAACTATCAGACCGACACGTTCAGCAGGAAATCTCAGAGATGAAAGACGATACAATAAATAAACGGTAGCGTAAAACTCGTCTTACCCAAACAGCAATGCATGATTTAAAGCGATATTTTTCAATTGTGAGACAGCAGTAACTAATACATGGTAAACGACAGAATTATAAACTAATTTGCAGAAAATACAATAGTAATAGTTAACTAAGAACTAACGTGTGGACATACAATGGGTACGATACTTTTATAAGTTGTATTACATTGTAGCTTCTTAACGTGTAATTATACACACTACACGAATTAAAAATGTTTATGCATATTACATTCATTCGTTCCATTCAAATTGCTATCTGGGCGTCTATTCTGAGGTATTTGGTTACTAAAAATGTAAAAATATAAAAACTTAATACAGATATGAAGAGGTAGTCATCATTCGTGTCGTGAGTTAAATAAAAATAATCTTTTTCTTTCTTTTCAAAGAAGCGTTATATATAGATGAGAACAATGATAAGCCTAGGCTGCTTTCAATTTCGTGTTTAACATGGAAAACTGGACGATTTGAAAATTTGGGAACATTAGCATATTCTATATATCGACGTATAAAGTTAAACCTGACAGTGGACACAAATCTTTACTTGCGCGATAAGTACATGGTGTCCTCGAGGAAATATTTATATCCATTGGTAATAATACTCGTTACCGTTTCTCTTGATTTGATTTAACACTCGAATCTTAATCTAACATGAGACATCAAGTTTCGTGTTTATCAACAAGCACTTTACACCTAGATAAATGTATTGAAAGATCGGTGGAAAAAGTGAAAGTAGTAAAATAGCCTTTTTTTGCAACAGGTACGTGTTTGATACGTGAATAAAAACAAGAGAAGTCGCAACGGATAATATTATCAATCTACCGGTGCAAGAAAAGATTTCTGTCTTTGTTGTCACATTTAAACTTTGCATCTGACACAATATGTAATTTTTAATGGCTTCAAATACCACAGGCGTCGAAAAGACAGCCTTCACAGCACTGAAGAATTTCTGACTATTGGCTAAACAATAATAATAGTAATAATTAATAATAATAATAATCTATTTAGTGAAAAATTACTACTTTCGATCGCTATCTTAACATTTACTAAATATTTTTTCTCTATTTGACAACTGCGATACGATTAATATTATCTTATGCATTTAGAATTAATTGCTAGACAATATAGGACCACATAAACCTTGCTCCAATGATTCTTTTATTTCTTAAACAGAATCTTTATTACGATACAACATACAATAGTAAAATATCGCAATTTGTAGTTATTCCTTTCCGCCACCTATTTGAGAAATAATAAAGAAAAATACATGAATAAGATCCTAAAATTAGTGAAGACACATTAAGTAGCTAATGATTTTCCTCAAATAAACAACAGAAATATATTTATTTCATTTCATTATTCAACTATACACAAAATATTGTAATTACAATATTTAACATGATCTGTACTTTACAACATAATTGGAATGTGTTAACTAGTATTTACAATGTAGTAGCCCCGCTGTGTGCAAGTGTGACAAAAATGCAGATTTTTTTTTTCTTTATAGGAAATTCTCTAAGGATGCCCAGGTGGCCGTGCGACAAACACATATGTTATATCACATGCAAGTTCATTGTCATTCAAGTATGCCCATTGAATCCCTTGCAGAAGCACGATTGATCTGGAGAGAGAATTTGATTCTCTTTTAACGGTACGATATATTTCGTTCGAGTGAGAGCAAGGCTTCAGTGTGGTATGCTTAAAAATAAATTCGCCTCTAAGTATTAGAAAAATAGCTTTACTTATTTAGACAAAAGTTGCCTGCCCTTTGACCAATATTTTTTTGTTAACCACCCTTTGTACTGTTTTCAAGGCATCTTGCTTACTGTTTCCCTGCGCTTATACCCATTAACAGGGGTAATTCTCCACGGATACATCTCTAAAACTTCAACATCAAATATAGAAAATATATGTTATTGTGTTTATATATTTAGATACACTTTATAATACATATACTATGTATACAATACATATACATATATATATATATATACATATATATATATATATATATATATATATATATATATATATATATACATAGTGTGTAAAGTATGTACGTCTATACTTGATTTGTATGCCTAGGTATTTCATGAACCAGGGCCCCATTACTTGGTCCGATACCGTAGCAGCGTTTTCGCTCTTAATAGGTACTTTGAGGTCCACTCTGTCTCACGATTAGGGGCGTTAACAAGACTTTCGATATATGTATATTACATATTATATATATATGTATACATATATATGTGTATATACATATATATATATATATATATATATATATATATATATATATATATATACATACACGCACGCACGCACACACACACACACATATGTGTGTATATATATGTAATAACGGACTTCTTATTCGATGGCAAAAATCACCAAGTAAAACTGATCGTTTCATTTCCTCTTGGCGTGAAGCATCTCCATGAGAAGCGTTTGCGTTGGTGCGCCGCCATTACAATGTTTCTGATAAAGATGCTCTTCTCCCTTGGTTGCCACCTCGTGAATATCCGGTAATACTGCTAGCAGCTTGTTAAATTTATCCTAGACAGAAAAAAAATTAGGACAATTAAATATTTGGTTTAATCCGTTTTAAGTCAAGTATAGGAGGAAACGTTTCGTAATATAACGCACCAGTACAGATGGGTGATTATTTAGCGTGTACTCCATAAGCGCCTGCTGAACCTGCTCGTGACCCTCTTGCACATGCTTCTTGTTCACTAATCCACGGACATCTGCAGCAAATTAAATATATGCACTTATGTAAAAGATACAAATTTGATTTGAATATACAGGGTATTGGAATGAGACATTTAATTGAAAGTGGAACAAAGGATAAAAAACCAAGTTATAATGCGTCGCGCAATAAATTTCACATCGTTGATGCGAAAGGTCTCTGCGATGCGATCTTTGCAGAAAGCTACATAAAACGTAACTGCATGGTCGCGTGGATCTTACCAACTCAATTATCACCTGTTGTCTCTCAAAGCTCGTCGTTTACAAAACAGACATAAATGGATTTTTTATTTTACTTACCGTGATTCAGCAGCATTAGAAATTTCATGCATATATATTCTGGGACGTCGAATTTTAGTTCTTGAAGCGTCTTGGACAGTTCCCTGAAGGTTTCGGCCAAGGAAGGAACTCCGAGTAGGCCGAGACAGAGAAGATCAAACTTTTGGCCATTGTGAAGCGTCGTCTCGTCGGGTAGACTATTGTGTAACCTGTGATGAAGGTGATCTAGCACCAACATATCCGACCAAGAGTGTTGAAGCAACTTCATTTGATCGTCAACCTAGCAAATAACATTGCCGTGCAAATGTTAAGATACAATGAGTATAGAGAAATATATGGTATGTAGAGAGTAATTGTATTCGAGATTTGGAACTTTAATATTTTTTAAAAAATCGTACATGATAACACAATGATAAAATGTTTTCAGAGCTAACTAAATTAAAAAACGCGTGCAATAAATAGAAAAATTGCTAAAATCTTATAAATTAGATATAAATAATTTTAATTGTAATTTACAAATAAATATTTGGTACCACCTCTAATTAACGCTTAAGGAAAACATTAGTTGTGCCTCAAATGTTTGCTTCATTAAACCGAGAAAATGTTTTTTTATAATAGAAAATACTGCAAAAATGTAGCCCGTATCCGTGACGATTTATACTTATATTACAGAAATGGAAAAGTATTAAAAAAAGAATCTCCTTTAGAGAAGCGCGACACGATTTTAATGAGACTGCAGTGAAGATCAGGCGGCAATGTATACCATATTGTCGACGAAAAGTTTCAACAAAATGGCCTCGGTCTGCTTTACATCGTCGTTAATAAATCCGCCGTGTTGGAGCAAAAATAAAAAGTTATTACAAAACGACCGGTTAAAGTATGCAATTTATAATTAACGCGGTCCCGCTTTGGGGCAACCGCCATAACCCAGAAACGTATCTTGTTATGACCTAGATATGAGGCGATGCTTGAAATCATTCAGTGATTGTGCAATGCCGCCGGTTACCTCACATCCCTGCTCATGGCACCGAGCAGACCAGGCAACGAGTTATTTATCGATAAGAACGAACATTTCTCGTCGAGGAGATTCTCAATGAAATCGTTGCGGTTACTTTTAATGATTCGCGCACGTCATTATACGTTGACGCCTCTCTCGTTCACCTTTACATCAAAATCGAAATATCGCGGAAAAAGGCGACAATTTGAAATTCGCGCGATAACGAAGGAAAGGAGGGAAAAAGGAAAGAAGCTACTCGTTCTAGAAAAGATCCGCGGTCTAGATGCCCGAGATGCTCACCTTGAGATCTTTGAAGAACGTCGAGTTTCTAGCCCAGTCTACCTGCGAAAACAAATTCTGATCGAGCACTTTACACATTAATTCGAACAAGTCCACTTCACACTGATTATACGTTTGGCTTTGCAACAGTCCGAAGAGAGATGTTTGCCACTCGCGGTCGTCGATCGACGACAAAAACTCCCTTATCATCGGACTAAGTGTCTTAAGAGCGACAGGGGGGTTGGGAGCGTAGCTCGGCACCCCGCCGCCGTGTGGCTGGGTGGACTGTTCGCCGAAGTTGAAGACCTTCGTGCCGGGGGTGGTGGAATTTGCGGCCCAAAGTTTACTGTCCAGACCCGGGTTGAGATTGTGCAGGTGATTGCTGCCGCCTCCACCGCCGCCGCCACCTCCACCGGCGCCGCCACCACCGCCACCACCACCACCACCGCCGCCGCCGCCGCCACTGCTGGTACCGATGTTGGGTTGGCTGGATGGCGCGATCAGCTGGTGCTGACCGGCCCCGCTGCCGCCGGCCTGCGTCGTTACCAGGCCCGCGGCCACGGTCGCAGGGGACGGGCTAGAGTCCGGCGACGAGGTCAGACTCGAGACTTGAGGTATTTGGATCTCCTGCTTGATGTGCATCAAGGGCGCGACCGCGGACGAGTAGCTGGTTGGGTCTCCGAGGCTGCCACGTATCGTCTGGATCGCCAGTTGCCGTTGACGTATCAGTTGCAGCTTCCGCGCCCGATCCCTCTTGTACATGGGCCCGAATTTGTTCCTACCGCCCCGCATTCTGTCCGCCCGCACAGCTGAAACAACAGGGAGAATTGCTGATTCAGCGAGACGCGTGTCTATCACATTTAATGAGGGTTTCTCCCTCGCTAATTTATTCTTAAACCTCTAATTAACGCTTAAGAAAATCGCAGCGTACGGAGCGTTTTCTTATCCTTGAACGATTTCTCTGCTCTGGTCTATGTGCCGTTCGATACCGCCCGAAGGCCGAATCGCACCTGATTTCTCAGGGAATGTAGGAAATGCGAGTATGGAACATCATATTCAAGCGTCAAAGAAGTCGATGTAAGAATAAATGTCTTACAATTAGGCAAGACTAATTATAGGTGGGTACTGTTAAATGTTCTCAGTGCAGGATATTTAAATGTATTTGTTATTTGTATGTGTCGCCTACGTTATACATTTATCGCAAATTTTACGATTTCGAACGGTTCAACGTATCGCTCTTTTTAATAATGGACATTTTTCCCCAGTAAAAATTAAATTAAATTAAATTATTTATTTATCGTTCTCTATTCAGGTTTAGTTTTAAATTTAGAATTTTCCTATTTGGCTGATGAAGACTCGGTGTAGTTGAAACGTTTTTTTTGTATTGAAGTTAATATATTGATTTAATTTTTCAATATCTATTTTTTGCTCGTTTATTGAGCCTTAAGCACTTTACACTTTTACAGCATTTAATACATACGAGCTTGAGTCCTCATTTATTTTAATTAAATTAAATTTTACCTCAGAATTTGGGTGAATATCTGAAAGACATAATTTTACACAAGTTTCGAAAAAAATATGTTGATGGCATCGAAGAGTTACGATCGGAGATGATCGAAGGACGGGAGGTTTTCCGACGTGAAGCGGTCAAGCCTCAATTTTGAACGCAAAAAGCGGCTGAAAACAGCGATCAACATTGTTCGGTTCGATTCTCAAGAATAGTATCTTTAGCGCGCGCGCGATCGAACGAAGCAACCTTGGGGAAGCGTGGTCTTCCGAGTCGGACGAAAGCGGAAGTCATGGCTAATCGCCGGATAAGTAGGACAAAAGCGTGAGAGTGCGCCGCTTGCTATTTCTGTTGTACGTACACGCGGCAATCGACACGCGCGCGCTGCGCAAATCATCGTGTTCGGCACATATCCCACGGCGCATTTCCCGCGTTCTACAGCACGCTATCGCGAATAAACGCGTCTAAAGCCGTAGAGCCGCGCGTAACCGGCTTCTTCAAACTGGCCGCTGATAACGAGCCATCTGCTGCGCGAAATTGATCGAATCGCGTCTCTCGGGTTGTTTCGAAAACCTTTGCGTATAAACGCAGACTTGGGAATATACGCGGAGTTTAACACGTGATGCGAACTTGTGATTTTACGAATTCCCAGCTACTATAATAGCGACTTTCTTTGAGTACGCTAAGACGTCGCCAGTATAAGTCTTTGAGTTACATTTCATCGAGAGAATCTTAGAAATTTTCGTCAAATAAGTGCGATTGTTCATTATTTAAATTCAGGATTTTATCTTGATACAATTTTTAAATATAAATGTTGATTAGAAACCTATCTTCGATTAAATGCCAAAAAGCCTAAGTAACCTTGCCAGCACACATGTCCAAAATCGGGACATAAGACGTCTTATGATATGATGTCTAAACATCTTAATGCCTGCATTCAGCGGACAGAGCTGCTCAGTAGCAATCAAACGTGATTGGCTCCTACTTTTAGAACCAACAAATCAACGTAGAGTGTTGATAAGACGAACTCAACAGTTGTGTTCCGCTGAATGCAGCCAATGACATCTTTAAAGGTGCGCCTACATCTATCGTAACGCTGCGATCGTGGTCGTAAGCAAAGAAACTCTCGTAAACAATATTTCTATGTTAATATATCTATAAACACACTTTTCTTCGCGCGTCGAGAAGGCTGACAGATTAGGTTACTGTTGTAACGCTAGACAAGCGTTGTAATCGTCAAGAGTTCAAGTTGAATCAACTCATCGATGAGATTACGATAACTGTCACGACGAGCATTGCGATCGTCGTAAGGAGCTTACGATAATCATTTACGATAGATGTAGGCGTACCTTAAGACGTCTTAAGGTGCGCCTACATCTATCGTAAATGATTATCGTAAGCTTCTTACGGCCACTTACGACGATCACAATGCTCGTCGTAACAGTTATCGTAACCTCATCGATGAGTTGATTCAACTTGAACTCTGACGATTACAACGCTTGTCTAGCGTTACAGCAGTAACCTAATCTGTCAGCCTTCTCGACGCGCGAAGAAAAGTGTGTTTATATGATATATTAACATAGATATATTGTTTACGAGAGTTTCTTTGCTTACGACCACGATCGCAGCGTTACGATAGATGTAGGCGCACCTTTATGTGCCAATTTTGGACATGGTGCTGTCTGAGAAATTAAAGAACGTCGTAAATTTTCCACAAATTTATATATGAGATTGATTTCAGAGTGTATATCACGGCTTCGCTTTTCTTTTACGAAACGGGACGGATAAAAAATCATATCCTTATCTTGAACACGGTTTTAAAATAAATTACACAATTGTTTGACACACCCTTCGAATCTTTCAAGAGACGCACGATTCGATACTGCGCGCGGTGGTTCGATATTTAAATGACTCGACAAATGCCATGACTCGGTTTGAATCGTAAACGATGAGGGGTAAATCTTGAAGTATGCGCGACTCTGGAGAACAGCTGATCGGCCAGAAGCGACATAGTACGTGCAGTTTGAACGGCGTAAGGTCACCGGCAGAAATGCCTGGATATTTGACATCTGACAAATGTTCTATATCAAATGTCCAGGCATTTCTGCCGTTGCGTGTACACCCGGGTATAGCCTGTAACCGCCAACGCGCGAAGAAAATAGGCGTCGTAATGGTCACTCGTGTAATCCGTAATTGTCGATTAGCACGCAGGTAGCTCTCTCGCAAGCACGTTTTTTTTATTAAATTTTTTTTACCCGACTACACACGGCTTGCCGAGGAGGGTTATGAGTTTAACTCTCTATGTAATGTTTGTATGTTCCTTCTTAGCTCCTAAACTACTGAACCGATTTCGATAAATGAGGTGTCATTTGATTCGTCTCAGTAACGCGGGTGTCATAGGTTATGTTAAATGTTGGAAAAAATAATAAAATAAAAAAATTTAATAAAAAATAAAACCCGACTACGGAATTTAAAAAATTAATAATTATGATATATTATACAAGTAATAGCGCCCCAGATAGCATAGCTGATCTTTATAAATTCATAACGATTAGTTACTGATCTTTATGAATTTATAAAGATCAGCTATGCTATCTGGGGCGCTATTACTTGTATAATATACACTGATAAAAAAATATAGTTGAAAATACCATAATTTCACTATAAATTATAGTATCCTGAGGCGCCAAGCATATAAAATAGTGCTTTTTACTATAAAAAATGTAGTTGTTATAACGTGAAAATATAGTTTGTAAAATCATAATATTTATTTCACATAACCGTATAATTATAATTGTTGTTATTAGAATATATTGTTAAACAAAACATTATATGGTTAAATGTACTATTAATGAGGTTTTACATAGAGAGAACGGTTTCTTTGAATTTAATAAATTTTATTGCATCCAAACAAATTTGATGATTGGAATGGTCCAAACAAACTAATGTTTCGATCAATAAGAACGATTGTTTGATTTTTCAAGGAATATATCTTTGTCTTAAACAAAAAATTGTTTGAAACGAAAGACATATTAAAAGAAATGTATTGCTTCACACAAGTAATTAGCTTACTTTACTGCGAGTGATAAACGCTTTCGCCGTGGGGACTTATATACTGTCTCTGGTTGAATTTTACATTTGAGAAACTAAGCCATCTAGTGGTGAAAAAGCTTACCACTCGCGGTGGTAACCAAATAATATAATATAGTTGTTGTTATATGATTTTTCTGACTTCACTGTTACTATATTAATATCTAAGCGAACGATAATAATATAGTAACACTTACCATTATTAAGATTGCGATGGCTATATATGAATAGTTAAGTTATGTACTATTCCTTTCTTTCATGTTTTACTATATAAATATTTAAAATTATTACAATTTATAGTAAAAAGTTCTATTGTTTCTCAGTACCATGCGTATATGGTTTATATTACTAGTATTATAATAGAATTTACTATAAAAATGAGTACCCGGACTATAATTTTTTTACCATGCAATTATAGTCAATTTTATCATCGATTTTATTATCAGTGTATCATAATTATTAATTTTTTTAAAATTCCGTAGTCGGGTTTTATTTTTTATTAATTTACGCTTTCACGTCGAACGACTCGCCGCGCAATCGTGTACTTCCTCTAGAAATATGGCCCGGAAAGCATTTACAACTTCGGGGCGATTATAGTTTCCAAAGAGATTTTCGTACGGACTTGTATTCGCAAATCGCTATAGAAAATGGCAGCAGCACCTCTTTCGCCCCAAGTACACTTTTAAATTCATAGTGTCAAGTTATACTCAATTTGAGTCATTTTTAACCATTCCTACAGGTCCGATAGGAACCACTTGCACTGCTCAATCAATATGTCGTTCATTTAACAAAAACAATGTTAATTTAACTAAATCAATGGAGTTAAAATAATAATGTTTTATGTTAAAATAAGTTTCGATATATATGGTAGTTAAAAATAACAAAATGTGATAATTATTTAGAATTGGGGCTTTCCCCAATTTTGAAGTTTTTCAAATTTTTTCTTTACGAAAGAGCGTATTTTGTCAAGTTAGTGATTTGTTAAGTTAAAGAATCGTACGGGAGAGATAGGAAAGCTATATTTTTTTGCGAATTGTATAGTAACTTTTCTCAATCAGCTTTTTCTTTTGGTAAAAAGAAAGTCGTTATCAAGGGCTCGTGAAGTAAAGACGTTTTCTCCACACCCACGTGTTTGACTTGCATCACCCGTATGCTTTTCTTTTTGGTCCTCTCTATTCCCTGACATCTTTTTCCGTAAGGTCTGACTTCGGGTAAGTCTATACTCGCGTTTCGCGTTGAGTACTGAATTCGCGATTAACAGTTTACAGTGTTATATTTTAGATAAATATATCGATTAAACACACGATAAACATGTGTTTAACTCTATACTTCGAACTTTACTTGCATATTGAAGTAAATGCTTGGGCAGGAAAGGGGCGGAGCCCCTGTACCCCCACCCCGAAAAAATCTAACCTAACCCAAACCAAATTTTAGTTTCAAGCTAGATTTGAGGTAGGTTCGATTTTTTCGGGGTGGAGTGCAGAGGCTCCGCCCCTCCTTCGCCGAAGCATTTACTTCAATATATACAAATAAAGTTCAAAGTATGGAGTTAAACACATATCAATTAATGCCTGTTTATGCTGAAAAAATAGGTAGATCACATATTCTTCGACTTCTCCCGATTGATTACTGTTTTCGGAGTCACAGCAAAGCTTTTGCCAAGACAACCGCAAAAAATATCAAAATTGGGAAAAGCCCTAATTCTAAATAATTACCCAAAATGTTATTTAATTCAAGGTATTGGTTTAAAAATTTCATATTTTTAAATTTAATATTTAACAGTCATCAGTGTATATAAAAGTATAGCAAACCGCGAAAGAAATGTATTCTCTTTTGGACTCTTCTGAGCGTAATTTAGTAATAATTTCTTATCTCTTAATTAAAATCGCTATAGCAAAAGATGAGTATATTAAAGAATTATTCAAATTTTTCTAAATGCATTGATATCACGATGACGATACTTAATTAATATATTTGATGCACAGATATTAATACTTACATTTATTTTCTTATCCAAATGTGATTACATTAACATTCACGTAGAGTCGTAGAACATTAAAATTACGCCACGAGGGGGCAAATCGTTATTTTTTAAAAGATCCTTTTTTAATACCTCGCAGAATTTGAATTGGTGTTTAATATCTTTTTAAATTAAATTAAAATTAAAATATTGTGTGTGTATGCGTGCGTTACATTATAGTTTTTTAATATTTTGACAGAAAAATAGCGGCATTACCTATGTCTTATTTGTCTTATTATATCAAAATTATTTCGAAATACGAAATATCACGCATGAAATTATGTTACGTCGTAAAATTTTACGACCGCAAATATTAATTCCAACTATTAACTTAATAATTACAGTTAGCGAAATCTTGAAATAATCAGCCTCATTTGAAGAGCAAATCTTATATCCTTTTGCGGTCGCTTCTAACTATCGTTTATTCGACTATTGTATACTCGTCTGCTGAAGATGGAATTTTCAAACGCGTTCGAGATTGTTTGATGGAAAACTTTTAGAAAACCGGTGCCGCGAGAAAAATCATTATACTAGCAAAGAGAGAGAGAGAGAGAGAGAGAGAGAGAGAGAGAGAGAGAGAGAGAGAATGTATTAAATGTTATAATTAAGAATGAGATCAAGTTCAATATGTTAATCCAATAATCAAGTTTTATTTTCTAGAATTCGAGTAATATGTATATAAGAAAAAATTTGTGTAAATTTTAGAATAAATACCTGCAGGATTAAAATATACTTTTAGGTAGTTTTTATCGTAAAGAATTGAATCTTTTACAAGTAATACTCGAACTCTAAGACTAAAGTTGTTAGTTTAAAGAATGTGTAAAAATTTTAAGTAACTTTTATTCTAAACTTTTAATCATATTTTCATTATATTTAATTTCAACGATTAATAATTTAATATTTTGAGTTATAAAAAAATATATTAAAATATCTATCGTGTTATACAAATGTTTTAATTCGAATAAACGTAAAATTTTTAATAAAGTACGCATTAACGATTCGAACATATTTGATCCAGGTTTGAGTCCACTTGGAAGTAAGGACCATGGCACACATCAGAAAAACTTAAGCAGTAAACAAATTGACCAATAGCTATCTTAAGTTTTTGAGGATACTTGACTGTGATTGGTCAATTTGCTTACTGCTTAAGTCTTACTGTTTAAGTTTTTCTGTATATCATGGTCCTAATCTCTTGTTTTTGGTTATTTGTGGAGGGTTCAAGAACCAACTTCGTTCAGAGTCTACTTGAAAGTACTGCTTTTTTCAAAGTAATTATAGAGAGTTCGAAATACGCCAACAAATTCGAACCTATTTATAAGATACTTAATCCCGTCGCTAGTTACAATCTTCCTCAGTCTGATTATAGAGATACCCCACACCTATTTTGCGGGGGTATTAGTACGCCTCTGCGTGCAATAATATGAAACCTGACGTATATACCGCGCGACCTATGATTTCCTTGGAATTATTTATATGTTAATACAGGCACGATTCATGCAGACGTCTATTGGTATTAAAGCTACATCCAATTATCAGTATATCGTTAACTAAAAAGTTGATATCGAGAAAAGATCCGTGAATACAGGAAAGGGAGACAAATCTGGTGATACGCCGCACGCCCATCTGCGAGGCACGATCTCGATATTAGAACCAACTCCCTTTCGTCAGATCGAACCTCTCATCGCTTCCGACGACATTACAGATCTAATAAGCTACCGCCGAGCCATCTCGCTACCTATAAGAAGCTCCCTCGCGATCACGAGCTCGTTCACTCATCCTCTTTACCGTTTCTCAGCGCCGCCGTGAGATCAAGCGGCCACGAGGCAACGTCACGATGTCACCCTCGCAAACCGTCATCAAGGGGATTTCGGTCGCAGGCGCTCGTCGCTTCTGAATAATCTGAACTCTCGCGGACCACCGAGCTAGGGGGCCCGGTCGCCTGGCGAAAACGGCGGCGTTGCCTATTTTCGCGCGTACGCGGACTGCTCGTTGGCCGCATAAAACGGCGAACGAGCGCGAGCGTGAGCCGGTGAACGAACGAAACATACAGCGAACGAAGCATACGACGAAACGAACAAACCAGCGAGCGAGCGCGCTCGTTGAAAGTGAAAGGAGGTTGAATCGCTCTTGCCCGTGCACTTCTGCCTGTGCCGCCCTGCACGCCGACGTAGCCCTCCCTCACCCCTCCGTCTCCTCCCCGTGGCCCCTTCCTGCCTCTCCCGACCTCACGGTACACCAACTATACTACCGCCGAGCATAACCCCCCTCGTCGCTCCTTCACCCGCTCCTCATTACCGCCTCCGCCACCCTGTGTACCCTCTCTCGCTCTCACGACTCTCTCTCGCGCTCTTCTCCTTCTCTCGCGCCGTCGACCCCCCGTTCCCCCGCGTTCGAAGTTTGCCCCACGCGATACTATCGATACTGCGTGAAGTCAAGCGCGCAACGCAGCCATACCATCATCCTGCAGCTCCGCGATTTCATTTCGGCCGGCCGGGCGAAGGTGCGCCAATTCGCGCGCTCCCTCAGCGTAAGCATGCATACATGTATGTACGTATTTTCACGGCTCCTCCTATCTCTCTTTCATTCTGTTTTTCTCTCTTACTCCGTTTCGTAACACGGACCCAGTCCTTCGTGACGCGGACCTACGCTTTCGACCCTCGAGCTAGCCCTCTTTCATCCAACGAGAAAAGAGACTGCATATGGGACCAATGTTTCCCTAATATAGATTCGTATATTGTTTGTTACTTATACAGGGTGAGTCATTTCAATCTATAAACGCTAATATCTCGAAAAATATGGAAGATATGGAAAAATGTTTCAGACAAAAGTTGTATGGTCTAAAGGGGGACATAAGATGGTGGCAATGATTCGACTTTGGATGGTCGTTTGAAGCTCACGTGAACGTCACTTTTAATTTCTTAAATGGAACCCCCTATATTGTAGTATATCGTTTGAAAGAGCATAAAATAAGAAACATTTTGGCGCAAACCAGAGGTCGATACGTTGACCCGTTCGGGAGTTATTTAGGGTCAAAAATTGACTTTTTCCAAATTTGACTTTAAATAACTCCCGAACGGATCAACGTATCGACCTCTGGTTTGCGCCAAAATTTTTCTTATTTTATGCCCTTTTAAATAATATACTACAATATTGGGGGGGTTCCATCTCAAAATTTTGAGTTGCAGTCCCCTGGGACACTAAAAAATTTCAAGTAAAACCCCCATATTGTAGTATACCATTTAAAAGGGCATAAAATAAGAAAAATTTTGGCGCAAACCAGAGGTCGATACGTTGATCCGTTCGGGAGTTATTTAAAGTCAAATTTGGAAAAAGTCAATTTTTAACCCTAAATAACTCCCGAACGGGTCAACGTATCGACCTCTGGTTTGCGCCAAAATTTTTCTTATTTTATGCCCTTTCAAACAATATACTACAATATAGGGGGTTCCATTTAAGAAATTGAAGGTGACGTTCACGTGAGCTTTAAACGACCATCCAAAGTCAAATCATTCCACCATCTTATGTCCCCCTTTAGACCATACAACTTTTGTCTGAAACATTTTTCCGTATCTTCCATATTTTTCGAGATATTAGCGTTTATAGATTGAAATGACTCACCCTGTATATATCAATGGTGTTTCTCTATCCCATTATATATATGTTCGAGAAAATTTGTACTGTAATTACAGTTGGCTTTAGATATAACTGGCTTGCATAAAAGTGCATTGCTTATGTGATCATTGTTATACTAAAACTGCAAACTTATTTTATATATATATAATTATTCAAACGACTTCAAGAGTTCAAAGAATAAAAGGTTACATCCGGGAAAAATAATATTTATTGATAAAAACTATTTTACATGATAAACTCTTATAGACTGAACTCTAATATAATAATATTTAAGTGTAAAAAAAATTATTTATTAATTCTTATTTTAATAATGTTCACATATTAATATACGCACCCATTGTTTTGATTACTGCTTTACAAATTTCTTGCATTTATCGAATTGATTTCATTCAATGTTTTTGCAGGTATTTTGTTCTCTTTGTTTGTAGAAAGTATAGATTTTAATAAATAAAATAATAATACAATATCTACTCAAGGATAATTAGAGATAGTTCGCTGAATGTTGTCTCAATAATTAAATTTTAGAATAGGGAACAATTACACCCAATATATAATAAAAATAGCATTAATTATTCTAATAAAGTGTACTAATGCACTAACAACAGTATGAGACATTTACTTACAGCTTCTGAAATCAGAGTAATGTATAAAATATCTGTCATTTAAATAATTATGAGGTGATGTGTATATGTATATAAACATGTATGTATGAAAAAATACAAAATATTGAAATTATAAAAAAATATTAAAATATCTCAAACAAGAGTTATAATAATGCTTCAAAGCGTATTTTAATATAATCTCAGAATTTATATACATTATATATATTTATCGAAATTATTGTCACAAACTTTTATTGAAACTCCAGGTGCTATATAATTTTATCTAATCTCATTTAGAAGAAGATTACTGACATTTCTTTTCGTATTGACAAATTTTCTTAATTATTGCTTCATCGTTAATTTCGCAAGACTACGATCGCACAACATATGCGAGATTCAATAACTCTTGTTGACTAAAATTAAGCAACTTGCTATTAGTAAAACAAACTGTATTACATATCGTTAACGAATCACAATAACGAAACACAACTAGCGAAATTTTGTTCGCGATCGTCGGAGTATTAGTACTGGCGATTGTTATATTTTTATTGGTATCGCAATGTTCCTCCACTCTGTTTATGTTCGAATGTTTACACACTTTCGAAATAACCCAATTCGCGAATCGTATTGGCAAAGCAATGTGCCTCGCACGCGTGGCTTAGCACGCGGATCACGCTGACGCACGTGTGTGCAACGTTCTTGTTTCCCTTTCAACCTTCTGAAACGTTCTCGCTTTCAGACGCGACAGCCATGACAGCCATCGTGTCCCAAAGGTAATACATCGAATTTTTCTTCGCCTCATCTTGGACCGAAAATAAAGCCCCACAATTGTAAAATCCACTTCATTCGAAATTCATAAAACTAACAAGAAGAATTATTTGACCAAACTGACGTTTAATGTCGTAGTATTACATTAATTAAAAGTCGACGTTTCGACACTGGTTTTGTGTCCTTCTCA
Source organism: Harpagoxenus sublaevis (assembly GCA_030770355.1). Classification (NCBI taxonomy): domain Eukaryota; kingdom Metazoa; phylum Arthropoda; class Insecta; order Hymenoptera; family Formicidae; genus Harpagoxenus; species Harpagoxenus sublaevis. The sequence goes on from JASTWR010002172.1 coordinate 19,806, forward strand.
AGAGTTTACTATAACAAAGAAATCATGTTACATGAAAAATAAAACGCACAAGGAACAAAGAGCGGAGAAAAAGACAATATATACCTGTCACATACTAAAAATTAACCGCTCATAGAGCACAAAAAGCTTCTTGCAGTTTTAACACCTTGTCAAATTTCAAAGTGAAGGAACCGCCATCCCTCCTTAATTAATCGTGTGATGTAGCCCGAAAAAAGACATAGTCGGAACAGAGAAATGTAAGAGTTGCCGATCCGAGTCGAAGGTCGGCGTTGAACTAATTTAAAAATACAGGCTACGCGAGTGGGTCACAGGAAGAAAAACATAAGCACGAAGAGAAAAACAGTTATGTAGATCTTATAATTCGGTCATATAACGGATTCAGATTTTCCGTGTCTTTTTTTAGATTGATCGTATTGTTGTGTTTTTTAATGTAAAACATCTCCGCTATTTCTCTCTTCCTCACATTTCTCTCCCTATGCAACACTTCAGGAGTGGACCATTTAAAATCATGCCCGTGCATCAACCGGTGCTTGCTGACTACCGAGCGCTTACTCTCGTCTTTTTTGATGTCACTAAGATGTTCCTTCACACGAGTTTCCAGGTGTCTTAATGTTTGTCCTATATAGGACACATTACAGTCAATTTTATAAACTACACCAGTTTCCTTCATGTTGTCCAGTTTATCTTTGCCACATTTTATGATGGAATCAAGCTTTTTGGAGATCGTGTGGAGGACATCCAAGCCACATCGGTTCAAAGTACGGCGAATATTCTCACTTAAACCCTTTACATAAGGAAACACAAGATGTCTCCGGGCGTCGAAAGTGTTGATGGCATTACTGGAGTCGATGATGTCCTTGCGATAATTTAACTCTTTTAACCTTTTATTAATTTGCTTATCTTCGCTTAATTTGCTTTCTTCCTGTGACCCACTCGCGTAGCCTGTATTTTTAAATTAGTTCAATGCCGACCTTCGACTCGGATCGGTGACTCTTATATATTTCTCTGTTCCGACTATGTCTTTTTTCGGGCTACATCACACGATTAATTAAGGAGGGATGGCGGTTCCTTCACTTTGAAATTTGACAAGGTGTTAAAACTGCAAGAAGCTTTTTGTTGCTCTATGAGCGGTTAATTTTTAGTATGTGACAGGTATATATTGTCTTTTTCTCCGCTCTTTGTTCCTTGTGCGTTTAATTTTTCATGTAACATGATTTCTTTGTTATAGTAAACTCTTGATAAGGACACAAAACCAGTGTCGAAACGTCGACTTTTAATTAATGTAATACTACGACATTAAACGTCAGTTTCGTCAAATAATTCTTCTTGTTAATTTTTACTGGCGAAGGAAAGATTTTATATTTCATAAAACTAAGCTTAAAAATTTTATTGAAAGAATTTATTCTGCCCCTTTCCACTATTTTGGAAAACCTATAGAGATTTGCGAGCTATTGATAAAAACGACAATATTTAAATTTGAATTTTTACGGAATTTCAAAAGATTTCCATAACAATCCGAGACAGCAATCGGTTAGGGAGTAAATTGTTATAATAGAAAGTATAAAAAATATATATATTGCATCAATTGAATAAGTGCACTTTATTGCAACAGAGATATGCAAACCAGCAGACGTTATGCGGGCGCGAAACGGAGAAGAGAGATAAACTTGGACGGGTCAGACATATGCATTTGTAAATTTCAGTCTTTTTTAATGTATACATTACAGAGAAAGTTATCTTCGCGTGGTCACAAGCAAAATGATCAAAATATTAATTGTTTCAAATTATTAGCTAGCTTCCTTATTGTTATGCAGGGATCTTGTTTTGATTCCATATCCGTCTAGGCTACGCCACTGCAGGGTTAAAAGCACGACGCAATGTACGGGGATTCAACGGCGATTCTCGGTGGCCACCAAGTGGGTGGTAACGATTTGCGTAGGCGGCGGGCCCTAACATATAGATATGCGGGGCGATTCGATCGGTCGCGATCGGCGAATATGCACGGTTGAACCGTGACACTGATGAAATTTACACTTGAACTGCCGGTCACGGGAAGGCGAACGAGAATCGCGACCAATGCCGCGTTCGGATATCACGAATCCGGAAGTTTCACGCGATTATACGTGGCTTGTCGTCCCTCTTCTCCTTCTCCATTTTACACGCCAAAATTTATCGTGCCTGATAATTTCCGCAACAGCTGCGAGGCGAGGAAAAAACCGCTCGCCCCAAAATTTGTGCCTCGATCTATTCTACAACGTGGCCATAGAACTCGCAGACTTTCTCCAAATCATAGAGAACCAACATCAGGAGATTATTTTGATCGATTGAAGTCACATAACGACGAAAGAGTTTATGAGAATACATCTCGAACATGTGCGACGGACAATGTTTACTTCCGCAGATTTTAATCGTGGATTATGGGACATTTAATGTGAATGGTAATAAAATAATCGCATTTTATTTTTTCAGTAAATTAAATCTGAACCAATTATAAAGGGTGTTTTTTACATTTAGATATAAATTACTAATTGCAATAGACAAAATTACAATCATTGTTTCTTTTACGCCTTTAATAAATGCACTTTGAAGATCTCGAGTGCCATGCTTAATTACCGTAAACTTAACCTGTCATATCTCGCCTTATAGAGTTATCATAGTTTTACCTACGTGTTTACCTAGGTCTAACACTAATTGAATACCACAGCATGTATTTATTGTAATTAATTATAAATGCTTAACATTCTTCAGGCGTGAACCAATGAAGAGAACTACGTGACGATATATATTCTCCACGTGATTATGTTAAAATTATCAACGCATTATCATTTATATTGTTTATCTTTTACGAAAAATAGATTCGAAACTGTAAAAAAAACTTGCGTTTGATGACAGCTGATTTAAAATTGATATGGCGCACAACGAATACGACGAAAAAAAGCTTCAGTCAGTCACGCGAAGTTAATAAATATGCGATTCAAAGAAGACGCATTTCTATTGATTCTCGATCATTAGAGAAACGGCGCACGCGATTCTCGCAGCCCGTTTATTATGCAACTTCACAGCGCACGCTTACCGGAAAAGTTCCATTTTCGCAGAATTACTGGCCGGCTAATCGAATCTCTTCTCTCGTTTGCGTTAAAAAATTAAGGTATTTAGATCCTATAATAAAAAGTTTAAATAATTTACTCATTATCGCTGCAGAAATTGCGATGTAACTTTATTCACAAGGAAAGAAAATTATAGATATATAATATAATATAATATAAACTACAAACGAGAGATAAAGAGCAGTATATAATACAAATCACTTTATTGACGTAAAAAATTAGACAGAAAAATTTATGGGTAATTTGAAATAATAATATTAAGTAACAAACAAAATTAAATTCTTTTAGAAATAGAATTTAGTCTCGTAAATTATTTGAGAATAGAGCAATTCCTCAATGTTGTACACTGAAAAAAATTTTATCATTTGCAAGAAAATTGATTTCTATCAATTATTTAGTTTCCTTAATTCAAAGAAGAGAGTATTAGGTAGATTTGAAATATTTTAAATTCAGAAAAATGTTTTCTCAAATCTACTTAATACTTGTTTGAATTAAGGAGGCTTTAAGGATAATGCAAAATGATAAGAATGGCATGAAATTTATAATAGAAGTTTTTTTTACAAATAACGGTTGCATGTGAATTTTTTCAGATTTTTTTGCCAGCCCATTTTTGCGTAAATTAATATCAAAATTGCACATTTTATAAGGGACTCTTATGAGAAATCCGATTCTCCATATCTATTTTCAATAAAAACATATATTTAAAATATTAAGAAGCAAATGAATTTATATGTAATACTAGCTGGTTACCCGGGCTTCGCCCGGGCGTCGTTTTTTTCAAACGACTTCATTTGTGTTTCAATATCTTTATTGTAGACAAACATAAGGAGTGTGTACGGTGGTTGATTTAAAGGCGGTAATGTAACTTTTCCGATTGAACAACACATTCCAGGTGCAGTTTAAAACTTTTTTGCTTGACATATATTGCATCCATTTCCCCAATTATTACTCTCGAATGAAATTTATATTCGTAATTTGAATCATAACTAAATGCCTCTAATTTCAAATCGGACCGCATAAATGTTTTCCTTGATTGAACATGTCGTAACCGGTCTTTTTCTACTCGAGTTTCACACTATTGAGTCATTTCCGCTTTTCCGATATTTCACTTACCGATCAACGACTTCATCCCTTGGTTTTCCCGGGCGTTTTTTCGGGAATTTCGAGATTGCTCGCTCGCGATGTACACAGAACCTCGATATTTCACTTAAAAAACGCCCTGGAAAACCAAGGATAAAATCGGTAATTGTTAAGTGGCAATCCCTAAAAAATTAGAAAATTTTGGCCCCGGTTTCAAGAAAATCGGTAAAACAAAAAATCAAACCCCATGGTAGCCATCCCCGAAAAATTAGAAAAATTTTAACACCGGTTTCGAGAGAATCGGTCCATTAATGAATGAGTAGTTTGCGGTCAGAACCGATTTTCTTGAAACCGGTGCTAAAGTTTTTCACGAAAACAAAGCTTTTTCTTTTTAAAAAAATTTAAACCCATCATTGCAATCCCCGAAAAATTAGAAAAATTTAGGCCCCGGTTTCAAGAAAATCGGTTTAGAAAAAAATTTAACCCATCGTTGCCATCCCCGAGTATGTTTGTATGCGTGTACCTATGTATTCCACCCGCTGAGGATGATCCAAAGGACGCATTAAATGACCGATTTCTTGAAACCGGTGCCAAAATTTTTCTAATTTTTCGGGGATTGCGACGGTGGGTTTAATTTTTTTAAAGAGAAAGCTTTGTTTTCGTGAAAAATTTGGCACTGGTATCAAGAAAATCGGTCCTTTAATGCTTCCTCTTGGATCATCCTCAGCGGGAATACATAAATACACACATACAAACATTTTATTAAAAATTATGTTTTTCGACGTTTAGAACATTGAAAATCGGTCCATTAATGAATGAGTAATTTGCAAACCATTTTCTTGAGACCGGTGTTAAAGTTTTTCACAAAAACAAAGCTTTCTCTTAAGAAAAATTAAGCCCATCGTCGCAATCCCCCAAAAATTAGAAAAATTTGGCCCGGTGTCAAGAAAATCGGTGAAACAAAAATCGACCCCATCGCCGCCATTCCCGAGAAATTAGAACAATTTTGACACCTTTTGCAAGAGAATCGGTCCATTAATGAATGAGTAGTTCGCACTGAGACAGACAGACAGACATTCGACACATATATATAGATGAGTGGTATTTAATTTGGCAACG
>JASTWR010002173.1:0-25101 GCA_030770355.1 Harpagoxenus sublaevis
TGGGAAATTATTTCTTAAAAAGAGTTTATCATGACGTGGAACTCTATATATGAATATTTTAGCACAAATTCTAATGGCTCATTAAAAGAAATACGCAATAAAAATGTTTTTGTCAGTGTTTTTGTTGGTTGTCTTGAGTTTATTAGCGCGGAATATTAACTAGGAAAAAACAACTTACATATTAATATTATATATGTAACATTAACATTGTTTTAATATTAGCATCTTTATTTATTATATTTGCGGTTCCATGTATGCGGTGTTTTATTTATCGATAATTTACATGAAAAATTCTCTTCATCTGCCGATATATATGTGATCAAATCAATTATAACGATTGCAATAATATTAAGTAGAGGCAGTCAGGGCATTATATATGACGCAATGCTCTACAGTGAATAATAATTAACAACGTTTATAATAATAATCATTTTCTCGCATATATATTAGGATATTTATTATTAATCTGGTATTAAAATTCGCGGTGCGTTCTAATGGATTTAAAATTCAAATTCCATCCACGCGGGCACGTCCTCATTACAATGTATTATTAAAAGTTGACATGTGTGCGCTTCTCTGTATAATTTGTATCAATATCTATCAAATCTGCAATTAAATGCGGTAGAGTTCTATGAAAAAAAGCAAACCTATAGATGAACGCAATATGTATAATAGTATTCAATTTCAGGAATTTGTGAGTAGTATTATTTAACAATTATTAATAAGTAATTAATCCCGATAAATAATGTTTATATCGTTTATGACTTTAAATAATAGACATAATATATTTAACATATGTAACTTCAATATTCAATATTTATTATTTTTTATTGCATCAAATTTATCACGATGGACGAGAGACCAAAGAATAATGTTGATCATTAAAACATTCGAAAATGTGAAGGAAAAAGAAAAGGAAGAAACTTGAAACTGTGAAAAAGAAAATGTTTCTTTTCACGAAAAAATAATAGATGATATTGTCGCTAGCCACTCCCAGAATTAATATTGCAGGTTTAATTTTCCGTGTTCGAACGGCCGCAGGATCTACGCCATGGCGTTTTTAGGTCAGTTACGGTCCATGACTGCAATATAGTCTCGGAATTTGCAAGCGTTATGGAAATCACTGCTACAGTTTTACCAGCGATGTACCCGCGATATTTGAAAGTTTACTTGGAGCACTTTTGTTCTATATTTAGAATATTAATTTTCGGTATTCCATTAATATTACAGTTTATCGGTTTCCATCAATCTCCATTTTCATCAATTGAAAATTACACGTTAATGACTAAAATGTAAATATATATTGCAATGTACGGAAAATGGCTAAATAATTAAATAAATTGCTTGATTTAAAAATAAATAAAAATACGTACCTATAAAATAATCTAATAAAAGTTTGAAGCAAGTTAAGTTTGCTTGACAGATATATTTGGAAATATGCTGTGGTGAATGCATGTAAAATAAAAGAGCATGCAAGAACAACGGAATCGCATTTTAAACGTATTGGATGTGTTCTTATTGCATCAGTAGTGTCATTCTGTTCGGTGCCTTTGCCAACACGACAGAGAGATTGATTCGCCGCGAGCGTATTTCGTTCCACGGAATAACATCACGTATTCGCGGATTTGTAAACTTGTATTTGGTAAATATTTGCGAGAATATTTTTAAAATGGTATCACTTAGGATAACAATTGAAAATAAAATCAACGTGGATCAGAATTAGAGTTGTCAAATGACGCGGATTTTCCAATGTTGCGCATTCATTATAGAATCAAGCGAGTTAAATAACAAGACATTCGCTCACACACCTTATTTATTAAGTATCCCCAGCAAAGATAGGAAAAGGTTGAAGAAGATAAGGGAGTAATTTGTTTATTTAATTTGCTTTGTTTTAATGCCGTCTTTAGAATATTTTATGTATGTATATTCCATGAAATGTACGTAATGAAATACGCAGTATCTTTTAACGGAAACATTCGTTAGAATTGCTATGAATTTCTTACGTAAACTTCGTGTTATCGCCTCGGAGCTTGCTGTTAGTATCTGTAGTGTTCCGGGAGACTTCTTGAAGAAGCGGCCGAAATTATAAATTATTCTAATACTCGGGCGCTACTCTTTCACGTTTGCGTAGCAAATTTTGAAAAGTCATTTCCCGAAGATGGATGGTGTTATGAATAACGTACATTTATTAACTACGATACATTTCGCATGACGATCGTGCACTTGTATTACGACATAGACTGCCTTTAAATATTAAATACGTCGCGCGTTGTGTTTTATTTCGTGGAGCACACGTATTTTCTGATTATTTTCTGTTATAAATATATGTACATAGGGGCGTTGTTAACATGTCGCGCGGCAAAGTGCAATGTTTCTAAATATCCGAGGGGTGGAGATGAGCATCGCTCATCTACATAGAACGCGAGGGAAAAGAACTATAAGTAAGAATCCGATAGAAGCCACTCAGCAGGGATCGGCCGATCGACTTTGCCGGAGTGCTCGGCCCGGATTCTCGTGAATCCCGAGCGAGCGCAAAATACTTGGCGAAAGGATCGGTAAATGCTCGGCACCGAGTACTCGGCGTGCTTGAAGCCGAGACTCCATTTCGTGCTACCAGCCGAATGAATGTTTGATGCGCGGCCCACGTATGGAGCAACTACAGACGCGCGTAGCGCCTCAACATTTCAGCACTAACGTATACTTATGCGAGCATATATGAAAGCGTCTGTCTCTGTGTGAACGCCGGCCGTATGTGTGTGTGAGACTGTATTTGTATGTACTCCTCAAGTTTCACGTAGCCTCGAGATCGCGAGCTTCCAGGCTTTCCGAGGTTTCGCGTGGCTTGGAGTAACGAATCCAGTTACTGCGCATTCTCCGCGTATCTCTCATTGTCTCAAGAGATCTACTACTTAAAAATGGATCGCGATATGGATAGTGTAACAAAAATGTCGCCTTATACTGTTTGCAGCCATCCGGTGCAGATTGTCAGCAGCACAAGCTGACGATAGATTATAAGTTTCAAAATGAATTAAGATTGCTATAGTTTATCACTTTTGTTAATAAGCAATATTGTGACGAGTAAGATGCATTTTCTATCGAAACATAGAAGGCGAAATGATGATATGCGTTTGTTCTTTCCATGTAGTACTATTGTCACCTGTAGCGGAAAACGTACTCGATGTATGCGTCGAACTTGTTGTGGAATTGCCCTAGAGCAAAATGGAAATAGGTAGGCGTGGTGATACTGCGAGGGCACCGATATGCGTTCAAATACTAGCGTTGGGTCCGTTCCAAGTAAAATTTAATATTTTTGCTTAACGAGTTCCGTTTTATGACAGCGCCGTCCCAGTTTCCCTAATTGGCCCGCGCAGCATCCATCTTCGCTTTATCACAGTAAAAATCACTGCAAAATCGTCGGCGATCTTCGGATAACGTCTCACTATTACTCGTGAATGATGACAATGATTTGAAGTAAAATCAATATTACAATGTCCCCATAAGGCAGCAATGAAATTACAATATGCTATCTATTTCGAGATATTAATGATTTATTTAACGACTTATTTAAAGTTGAAGCACTGTCCGGGATTGATCGGAGTTATTCACGGTACAGTCAAGAGCACTGAATGCCCATCGATCTTTTCAAGCTAACGGCAGATGCCTGCTAGCAGCCGTCTATTACCATGGAAATAAAACGCTAGGACGATTCGAGTGGAATCTCGATAAAAATATCACTCATGAGGCAGCAGGATTCGAGTGGCAATAACGGAATGGAGTTATCCGGTACTTTGCCGTCATTACTTGAGAGATCGAAGATAGACGATCTGCACACTTTTGTCGCACGGTTCTTAAATCTGTCCGTATTTCATCCTGTTGTACTTCTCGTTGAAGACGAGAAGTTTTTAGAGGAAAATTTTAAATTATACGTAAATTCGACAAAAGTAAGTCGTATGTTTTACTCACGGTAAAATTCAACATAATTTCTGTAATCCAATTAATTACAAAAGTATATGTAACTAGTATATGTAAAAGTATACATATGTAAATGCAATTTGACACTAACAAAAATCAGGCCGCTCACATTTCGGAGCATCGACATCTAAGAATGATAAATTTACGCCGAACACGTAGTTGGTGGAACTTGCGATTAAGTAGATTAAACATAGGCAATCATTCCTATTGAACCGACTGCCATTGCAACGGGTATAACATAAGATATGTGTTCGCAAACGTGACGCGACATACATTCATATATTCACGAAGTTTGCGCGAATTGACATGGATATTATATATGTATGTGCGTATACATACATACACGCAGATGATAAATGGCGTGCAGTTAAGTGAACTAATAAAGTGGAGGGTTAGATGACGTAGAAAGCGTCGATGGAGGGGGGGGGGGGGTGATGCTACGTGGGATATACGAGGACTTTGCGCTGGTTCGACATGATAATTATGATAGCTAGTACGAGCGTCCATACACTTTCCAAAAGTCGATAGGAGATTAATACCTTGAAGAGAAGTGAAAGCCAACGCTTCTCTCGATGTGATAAATGGAGGTAAAGCAAAATACTGCACAGTAACGAGCAATTATGTGCAATAAGAAACACTCGAGCTTTTTCCAAGCGCTGATACAAATTTAAACAGCCGCTTGAAATCCCTGGCTTTGTGATAAATGTTATCTTTGTTTTTGTTTCGATAGACGAAAATATTTCATAATAAAACTTTTACGTGCAAAACTCTAACAGCGGTAGTATAAATTTTGTTTTAAAGGTTTTGGCAATCAATAAAGTAATTTTTAATAGAGGTTAATTGTCTAGACAATTTGTAGAATTCCTATTAAACTCTAGATAAACATACAAGTAGTCATGTTGATGGAATGGTATGGAAAGTGGCAAGAACAAACGAGGGAGAGAATACGTACGTAATAGCAGTTGAGAAGAGTGGTTGAGAGAAGAGAGGTTGAGTATACAAACTCGATAGCATCATGTATCTGCGTGTGGAAGCCAATCGGAAATTAATGCATCCCGAGCGAATAAATTCGACGAGATATATCGTTATTGCAATTGATTAAACAGAGTGTCTCAAACTGTAGTTTCGTTACTATTTAAATATATTTATATAAATTCTTTCAATAAAAAAACAAAAGAGACGAGAGAAAGAGAGAAAGAATAAAAAATGTAAGAAAAATTAGTAAGAAAATTTTACAGAATGGAAGAACAAAGTTTTGCGCAAAGAGATGCAATTAACCTCATCATTTTATCTGTATAAAAAAATTCGATATATCTTTACAAGGTGCAACACCTGACGATAAGTGTCGGCAATTACGGCCTAACACTATTTAACGACTAATCTGGTAAGGGGATACCTCGCACTATAGCTTCGATTATCCTCTAATCGTCCCACCGAACGCCAATGTTTAATCCAATTAGAGAGGCTACTTGTATCCTTGCTTCGTGTGGTTCACGGATTAGTATTTCGCGTCGAAGCGTTTATTGCAGATTAAAAAATATTTACAGTCTCGAGTGTTCACACGTGGCGGAAATGGCTAGAACGTTTCTCCCAACGTACATGCACGCATATGTGCGTGCGTTTATGCAGTGCGTAGGAGGTAATGTATGATACAATTATTACGTTTTGCGGTAGAAACGAGTCACACACATGAGGAAAACATATCCCGCGTGGTCGTTGTCCGCTCTAAGAACAATTAGGCATTAATATGCGGACCGTACGAAATCTCGTTTCTGCATTGTTCAACATTGCGGACTGTGCGCAAATTGTATAATGCGCCGTACTTGCGTGCCACATATTTTGTGTAAAGAACGTGCATTTCGGGCGGGTGGGTTCTAGTATTAGAGCCACATAATGTGCGCATCGCGCTTATTACATGCGTGTGTGAGACTTGGTTCTATGTAGTATCTTGCTCTACGTAATTTTCGCTAGTGTAACCGCATATTGTGTCTCGCGTAGGACACAAATATTCGTTATCACACGTGCCTTATGCAAAATATTCTACAGAAAAAAATCGTATTGGCCAAGGCAAAAGTCGCCAATTTTTAATAACGTATCGTTATCGCGCATGCATATAAATTTTTATAAAATTTATAATAATCTGTTTGCTTTGCAAAGAGAAAGAGAGAGACAAAGTGAGAAGAAGAATGAGGATATTTTACTTGAGTTTTTTAATTCTCTAATCGCTAAATTATTAGGTATATTTTTGACCCTTGAATTTATTTGCGAATTTGTATTATGACATTAAGTAATAGCGTTCGGTTTTAATATTCGAGACAAAATAGACACGTTCAATCAACGAAATTGTATCGATATATCCATTGTCGCATAAACCCGTGGCTTCTGTCACTTTGCTCAGCAATTTGGTCTCACTAAGTAGCTACGTCGGCACCTGGATCGCGAACCGAATGCACACCGGTGCACACAACGAGCCGGTGCAGCGTTGCGTTCCATTAAATGAATTCACAGCTGACTCCTCCTATCGCTGAATTGACACTATTGGATCTTTGTTCGCTTCTTTTCGACTTGCACCGTTCGCGGCGAACATACTAGATGTTAAGAACATCTGCATGCCGCATTTGCTTTTTTTTATATCTCTAAGTGTTCTGGTATAATCAAATTACATTTGCTTAAAACACGCAGACTACCGACGCATTATTAAAAATATTTATGCAATAATCACAAAGATTTTAAATTCCAAAATATATTTCATGCTCGTAACATACCACGATTAACATTTCTTTGTTCTTTATCATTCGAGTGACATTGTAATATTTTCAACGATATACAGGGTGTTTGGTTAGGATTTATCGCCACTTGCGGAGCTCATTTCTGAAGACATTTTGAGCAAAAAATGTCATATAAACATGGGTTCTATTCTGAATATTTACAGAGTTACACTAATTTGAAGGTTGTTCATAAAAGACCTCTTCCTTTAGTTTGAAAAGTAAAAGAAAATTAGAAATAAAGAATTAACTTTTCAGAAATAATCCTTTCTTCAATTGGAAACGTATTATTGTGAACAACGTTGATCTTGGCCAACGCGAGCACGTGACAATGTCGTATGAGTTGATATGATTTGTAATCAATTGTTCTGATAAGTGAGTAAAAATAATGTAATTTTGTAGTTAATAGTACTAGCCAATTAAAGAAAGAATTATTTCTGAAAAGTTTATTCTTTATTTCTAATAATTTTTTTTTACTCCTCAAACTAAAGAAAGAGGTCTTTTACAAACAACCTTCAAATTAATGTAACTGTAAATATTCAGAATAGGACCTATGTTTATATAATATTTTTTTGCTCAAAATGTCTTCAGAAATGAGCTCCATAAGTGGCGGTAAATCCTCATCAAACACCCTGTATAAATGATTGCGTAGAACTTGTCAAGATACAAACTTGTCATCAGAAGATACTTAACTGAAAGCTTTTTGATACGGGCGTTTCTTCAATTTGAAGAAATCGCTTGTCTTACAATAGTGGAGGGACTCGGCGTGTGCGGGGCACGAAAAATCGCACGTTGGCAAAGGACACCTCCAAAGTTTCATCTGTACATAGTATGGTACAGCAGGCGTCGCTGCGTTTGCCAGCTAGTTACCACGGAGTGCCGCGAAATCAAAACTATCGACGAAACTCACCGCGCGCGAGTAGAGTTCGACCGCAAAAGTTGCCCGTCTGCCTCTATGTGGTACGGACGTCCAATTTTCAAGTAGACTCCATCGAAAATGTTCGATTGGTTACATACGTGACACAGGTATCCGTTTTCCCGCAACTTCTGTTCCGTCAGATAGCGTATGACACCTCCTTCAGTCAAGTCATTCAGTGAAGTGCTCGCACAACTATGACAGCGACTACGTGGCACGATTTTAACTTGTCAAATCGCTCCGACACGCAAGATATCTCCGTACATTCTCTGATTTTTCATATATGCTTAATCAGAACTTGAAGTTACCTTCGTAGTTAGACGTTCTAATTACCATTATCCAGTTTGCTTTCGAGACAACATACCGAAAGCCCATTTGTATTCCAAAGATCTACGAGAATATCTAAGCGAATCGCATACAACAACAAGTGTATTAGCGGATAACTGTGACAAACTTACAAACACGCGTGGCAATGTGAATTCCAATAAGCCTTACTGTTAGTTGCGACGGAACAGAGAAGTTAGCTAATTATTGTATGAAAAGCGCGATAGATATAAGAAATAGACGCCCGTGTCATCAATGAAGCAAGAATAATTAATTGCGCTTGTTCTCTTTCTTTACAGAAACCGATTTTATTAATTTACTTCACTTTATTAATAAAAACTATTCGTGATTTCCTGAAACATAAAAATTGCGACGATTATTTTGCATATTTTGAAGGAATGAATCTTGATATATTTCTATGGTGAATATATAAGCAGATTAGACTTCTCTTTTAGCAATAGATGAAATTCGACAAAGTACATCTCTCAAAGAGAAACCTGAATGTGTAACGGATTATGATGATAACTGATATTATGGGCTGGAGGATAAATCTCGCGGTTGCTTCAAGAAATTATAGGAACGCTCGACTGATTTTATTTACTAGAGGAAGCATAGTAAACGAGAAACATGCTGTTTTTACTTTATGCGCATAACTTTCCACGAATAAGTGCACTCTTCAGGGTTTGAGTTTGCGCATGTATTAATTCTTTAGTATCTTCGTTCTCTCGCTACTATCAAAGTAAACTCTGTTCGGTGAACTGGTCCGATAATATCAATTAATTCATATGCTGAAATGAAGAATCGTGTATGCGTTTGTGTTTACATTTCTTTATCGTGATCGGTTAATTTTCGATCTTGAAATAACGAATATAATGTAGCTCTCTATTATATATCGATTTTGTTAAAAAGAATTTTATTTGAAAATTATAATATTTTGAATTATTATATTATTACATTTTCATATATTATCACATTTTTATTTCTTCATTATACTTCTCTATTAGTTCATACAACTTGAATTCCTCGTTTCGTTAGGTCAGTAAAGACGTATAGGAGTAAAAGTAAGTTTTCTGAGTGAGTAATTGAAGATAAGAAAAGTAAAGAAGATTTACATTTTCCGCAGAATACTATTTCCATTAGTGAGCCATATTTGAATATCGCTTCAGCATAAATTGTTCGCATTAAACGCCGGCGTTACTGGCTGATGTAGGTTGATCTGATTATCATTATCATTAGCATGGTTTAAACAGACAATGCGACTGACAATGTGCCACCGACGGAATTTCGTCGCACCGAAATGTATTTTCGCTATTCGCAAGTAAGAAAAGGGTCAGGATTAAACGATTCAGACCCATCTTCTCCTGGATGATGTTCTAATTGCCGTTATCTACTTTACTCGTGAGGCGACACGCTACCGGGTAATTTGTATTCCAGTCTGCGAAGGGACCACAGACATGCGCGAGAAGAGATCGAGAGAGGATGCATCGAGAGAGGGAGAGAGAAAGGGGGGGAGGGTAAAAGACAGAGAATGCGATAAAAGGCGGTTGAGTGCGACAAGGTCGGATAACGGGGTTGAAGCAAGGCTGCTCAGGGAATGAGGGAACGCCGTAAAGGGGCGACACGGAATGCGGCGCTCACCGTACTTCCGACTATGTTCAATGGCAAAATTATGCGAGTACGGTCGAAACGAGATTCGGCACGAAAGTTCCTCCAAGCTTCCGCCGCGCCGATGGCCATACGGTTAGCAATTCAGTGGATGTTGCCGGCGGAAACTTATTACGCGGATGCGCCTGTGGCGACTTCCACTTCCACGATTAGCATATCTAACGATAATGACTTCTTGATCGGCTTGTTTATCCTTCATTATGCCTGACAATGCTACAAAATATTAAGCTAAAATTTTGTATTTTATCACGACGCTTTCTTTCAAGGTGATATTGTTAAAAATATTGTATTTTATGCTTTATAATAAAGTTGCTTGCTTCTATGCTTCGTGATATATTTAATTGTCAGAAGAACTATCGAGATTTTAATGAAGTTCTTTATCACTTGAGCTTTTTTGAATGTGATATCTTAAAATATTTTAGAAACATGGCACTTTTCAGCAAAAATATCTTGAGAAGTTTTATCCGATTCTTTCTCCTACGGTTAATGCTAGCGATTTCTTTAAACTCGGGCCATTTACTACATAAATGGCCAAGCTTATGTAAAAAGAAAAGAAATTAATAAATCAGATATTTATCTCGTATTTATATTCAAGATATTTAAAAATCCGAAATATTATTTTAAAGTAAAATTAATAACAATAATAATTATAATTTCTTCTTTGCAATCTGGTCTACCATCAGACTACGCATAAACAAAACATATATAAACAAAACATTGAATAAACGCTATAATAACAGACAAAGTTTATACATATAGTGTAACTTTTGTTGATTATATGTTTATGTATTATTTAAATATTTATTACGTTAAATTTAGCTAAATTAATAAATTAATGTGCATGTATAAATACGCACATATTAGGCACAAGATAACACGTATGAGAAAAATTAAATTTTTAAAAACAATTTAGTGATATTCGATGATTCAACATCTGCAGTTGGTATTTCAAGAACAAAATATTTTTCAGGAAAAATTTCTGCGGTATATATATATATATATATATATATATATATATATATATTTATTAATCCATTAGGTATACCGTAAAACATACCTAAGTAGGTACACACTTAACTTGTTTTCCCCAGCGCTAGCGCGTTTTCTTGATATACGTTGCTGCTATTGCATCTTGTAAATATAAATAAAAAGAGCTATGGAAATTCGTTCAACCCACTTCATTTTCATACACATGTAATTTCATGAAAGCGCTGTTAATTTTCACGAAATTCTGGTACACCGTGGCGTCTTATGTTAAACGCTAACCATCTTATTTCAAGGTGGAAGAAACAGAAAGGCGGAACACGGTGAATTTACTCGCGTATTGTGCCGTGGTTGCTGTAGAAGCTTCACGAACACGGCACGTATTTCTGACCGCGGGAAGAGTTACGAGTTCGACGTGAGAGCTGTTCGTACCGTTGTAAAAACCGTAAAATTAAAAGACGCGGAAAAATGCCAACATGGCTCGGAAAATGCAGTTGAAATGAAGCGAGGCTCTTCGTAACCATGCCGTATTGTTCGATAAAAAATCCATCAATACCAAATATTAGTATGTTAAATCGGAAAATTTTTTCCTGTGTATTTACTTCATGCATAACTATTTTGCCAACAACGGTTGAAAGCAGGCATCTCTCAATTGAGCCGCGCATTGAATATTTAAATTTACAATTTGCGAAACAAAAATCACGCGTTTGCATTTTTTAAAAATACTTTTTGACTTATGTATGAAATAAATTTCTCTTTTTTTCTTTTTTTTTAAATATATAAAAAATTTTTTAAAATTATATTAATGAGATGTTAAAAAGATGTATAAAATGCTGTGAAGATGTCATATCGAATAATACATGTGAATCCCAATGAAGCAAAATGTAGATACGCTTTTGACACAAATATGAAAGTATAATATTTTTTAATTAACCTTCAGAAAAATTACATAACCGTCATTATTATATAATCGTTTTACTTATTTAAATAATTATACAAACTTCGCGAATAAAGATTTTTTTACAATGCTCGGGTTAAAAGTTTTTCTCTAGAATAGCTATAAACAAATTATAATTTCCAATTTATTTTGATGGGCCAGCAAAATGAATTATGCAATATGGTCGATATTCGTATCGTAACCTTTTTATTGTCGAAATAACATCGACGAACATGTTAACCAGACGCAGCCTCGTGTAACTGTCAGATTCTGGGAACGTGCGTCTGTCGAGGGCGAATAATTAATACATTCACAATGTTGATTTACCTATAGTGTGTACACGCTGTGCGCCATTCAATATTCACGCGGTACCGTCAAGTTTGCATCGATAAGTTGTCACTTACGATCGTGCATGCGTTGCTACTTCTGTGGCAAATGAATTCGCTTGCGTAGCTTGAAATTATTACACGTAGCGCATGCATATAGAATCAAATTGAATTAAATATCTAAGCAGAATTAAATGAGAAACCTTTTGTTATTCTGATTAACTAATCTCATACACAATTAAATGACTAACAAGAATGACTAACATGATTTTCAAAGAAAAGAAAATAAAACTTTTTAGCAATTTTATTTCCCATTTAGTAGCTTTTTTCATAGCGATGTCTATAGCAATATCACAAACTGAAGAATTATAGTATACGTAATGAGAGAGAGAGAGAGACAGTAACGTAAACCATAAGTGTGTTGTGTGTGTGTGTGTGTGTGTGTGTGTGTAAGGCCTAAGTCGTAATAAGCTTAGCACAGTAGACAGATTTTCGAGCGATTTTCAGAATCCTATTCTCATTAGCTTTTAAACGGGATTATAAAGCTGGAATCACGCTGAAATTCATTTGCCGTTCTCGTTTCACAGTACCGGCGACTCTTTATTCGAGCGTGAGTCGCAATTCCGCCCGTAACACAGAACATAGAGGAAACAGCCGCCACATGCTGGGTATCTCGACCCAACGTCCAAGACAAACAGTGTGGAAAATTAATTTTTCTGTTACCTTTTTTTTTGAGGACTCATTCCGTTTCCCCTTCCCTCTGCGATTTGTACTGAATTGCTTGCAAATTAACATCCTGGAACGAGCACTATTGAGCGTGAGAGAAATGATTGTTGTCGCAAACACACGGGTGAACGCGAGATGGCAGATTTTCACAGCGGAGAAGAATGAAAAGAAAACTCATATGCGAGAGAGGAGAATTCTAGTTCCACGCATATACACGGAAACACGGGGAAACGCAATATTTCATTACGGATTTTGCAATTACACCGTCCGTTCGGTATGCCGACGAAATACGGGAGATTTGCGCAGTTAAAAATTGGGAACGCTAGTTAATGTATGCATAATCTGATCTACAGCATTGCATTAAATTACGGGGTCTTTGTATCTCCCCCGAGGCAAGATGCAAAACTGTTTGATTAAACGATGTGACTGTTCGATATTGTTCGCAATACTGTTTTTATTACATCTGATGTATCTCTCTCTCTCTCTATTTCTCGATATTTTCTCTGATATATTGAGAATCGTACGCGGTTTAGGAGATATATGTACATTGTAAAATAATATCGACGGAGAAACGGATGAACGACGGGACGTATAATCCGGTTATTCGCTGATTGAACTTTCATAGAGATGCAAAACTGTATTGTATTAAGAGAGAAGTGGGCGATATTCCGGATTGCGCGCCGCGAGAAAGTAATTTCGGGAAGCTGTGCCGTGTTACACGGTCGCCGTGAATCCGTGCAAGTTTCGCGCAGCCAATTTTTCCCGCGCAAACAATGCAAAAATCTATTACCGAAACTCTGTCAACTTCTACGTCACAAAGCGATTACTTCCGAAAATTTGACGCCATACTGGTTGCTCGCTTTAAAAAAAAAACACGAACAACGATATAACATAGCGATATCACATACTTCTCAAGATCATTATATTAATCGGCTGCGTTGTGTAAATACTCGATCAATCGCACATAATTGCATTTATATTTAATCACTATACATGTTCCGTATTTCACGCTGTCTGCTACGCCGACGCATGATTAACTTATTGGATAAATGCGCAGCATACGCCGCTTATGATGGTCGCCAATCAAACGGTAAATGCGCGGTATATATTAACTTTCATAAGGTGTATATTATTTCCTAATTCTCAACGTTATCAAATTTGTATAATAAACAGTACATTTCGCAAAAAATTTGATTAATTAACTATACAACTTAATTAGACAATCTCATTTTCGTGTAATAAATGTGATATACAGCTATACCATTATTATTCTACAATTCTGCAACGAGACCGAACCGAATTGTTGTAATTGTAATACAGTACATATTAGTATTGCTCACGGTGAACGTCGTTAGCAAGCATCGGCTTGAATGCAAATTAAAAGTAAACCGAGATGATTAATTTTATCCGGGCAATAATTACGATGCTGTCTTCGTGCTCCGACGCAAACGAACGTGAGCGATTCAATAATTTTGCACAAGTTCTAGCTCGTTTTTCGAAGCAATCTCGAGGATCGTGTATCGTGATAAAATATCAAGAGCCCGAGGAATCAATAGAAGCATTCTGATAGCTATTATATGGTGAAGAACACAGAGAGATGAAAGAGAAAGGTATATACATTCAGGGAAATGTATATCCTGGCTGAAGTGCAATGCAAGGAAAGCAGATAATTAGCTGTAAACGATACCGACAATTGTACGTGTTTACATAGCTTAAATGCCGTATGACATTACACGGCAGTGTTTATTCAGGGATTGGGAAACGGTTTGAGATATGGAAATCGATCGACCGCGCGATACATATACGCTAGGGTTATGTTGCCCTTGTTCGGTAGGTTTCAAACCCTCGTTGAGCCGCGTGTTGAAAAGCTCATAAGCTCCCCGGCTGTCCATGGTTGAATTCGGGCTACATCGCTAACGTGGATTGTCGAGGCCGGTGAGCGAGCGGATAAGCGCGGAATACTGAATGGTTCTCCGTTTCCGCCGAATTGTCTAATCGTACGTGCCTATCTCATGCAGATTAAACGGTGTGACGGGATTGAATAGGGTCAGTGTTGATGCGACGGCCAAATCTATGTATTTAAAACTATAAATTGCATATCGGAAAGGAGAGAGGCGGGAGAGGGAGAGAGAGAGATTTTCTCGACGATGATAGGATAAGTCTGTTGAGGCGGAAAATCTTGAATAATCACAATTGATTTAATATTTTAGCCGCGACCATCAAACTACTCGATAAAAGTTAGCTCTTTTATTAGACTAGGTGCAATTTTGACATATGACGCGCGTTTGACAGTATGACATTATGAAGTTACAAACTTGTTACAAAACGGTGATTAGATTTAGGAACGTTATAGGTAAGAACTTGCAAATCTAATAGAGTCATGATAAACTTAAATTATAGATTACGATTAAATATAAAGCTATTCTGAAAAATAAAGGGTATCGGCATATATTGCATAATATTTGACATATTGCATTTGATACATCGCAAAATGCTAATAATAATTTATCTTCATTCCTTTTAAATGTGATACATTCGGGGAAGCAAAGTGGACGAGCTAAAAGTATTGGACTATTAGATTAGAAATATTAAACTTGGGAATGAAACAACGCGGAACGACAAGGGTCTAGCATGGGGTCAATCACTCACAAAGGTTTCACTCCAGTTTTAGACGTTGATGAATTCTCGTTCACTAAAAGGTACACAGCCCGGTGACGCATGTGCGCGCGGATAAATGCGTATCACGTACATACGTGTAGACACACACAGGCTAAAGGGCGCAAAGAGGATATAGAACGGCATGATTAATCATCCAATCTTTTGACAAAAAGCGAAAAGCTCGTCGGATTTTCGCATCGGTGCGGTGTCTCTTCCGCCTGTCACGAAAAACGGCTGAAAACCCGCTGATAAAATGCTCAGGGGCAACAACTTTGATTTGTTTATAATTGAGGCTATTTGGCCGCGATACGAGGGAAAATTTCGTACTTTTAGCATGCCAAATTTACATATTGGAATTAAAAATGCTTATAGCTGATGAATATTTTGGATAATAATTGGATTATTGTTATATCATTCCTCTATGTCGCACTTTGTTATCACTAAGCGATCGATTTCTATCGTACTGACGTTTTGATTAATTACAAGTATATTGGTATTCAACAAATCTCTGTCAAACTTCTGCAAAACCTTTCCCAATATTTTATAATTTATCAGAGAAATACATATAGCTTGCAAATTATCAAAAGTAATGTAATACTGAAAGAATTAAATTTAGGAGTTGCATGTTTGTTTATACTGTCGCGCGTGGCGTCTGACTTCGTGAGAATGATGAGATGTTTAACAGGCGAAAATCGGCAATAGGGGACAAAGTCAGCGATCGAGTTCAAGTTCCTCTATCGCTCTTGGTCGCTTTGACCTAGATGATTGTAGACAATTCAATAGTGGGACGTACACAACTGCCTCTCGCACACGCGCACGGGTTAGATTCTCTTCTGCCAATTCGGTTGCTGGAAAACTCGAGCTCGCGCTTGACTTTTAAAACTCGAACGTATACTTGTTCTCTGGGCCGTCTAAATCGAGCAAGTTCGAATCGCCGCGAGGATGAATTCTGTTGGTTACGCCCTCGACATTTCCGTCCAGATGGTTAAAATCTCGTTCAGGTTTCCGTCCTCGATTTCCTGCGCATCCGTCTGTGTTACCTTGTTGGCTCGCACGGAACGTACAATTGATTGTTCGTAATAAATTGTCCGTGACATCAAAGACATTTATCGTCCAAAAATGCCGGTTCTCCGAAATCCACTGGCTAACACGTTTTGCGGATAATAAACATGGGTTTATATATAAATGCCGGCACAGCGTATAATGTCAGCGAGCTTAGTATATTCGTTTATTCCTTTTTTGCGGAATTACAGTTTGTAAATAGATGCAGCGTGCCAATACGCTTTGTGTTTTGACCTACTTTATCACACTTTTTGCGGCTAAATAATGCGACACAAGTGTGGAATTTGGCGTATTTTTCTCAAACAAAAAGAAAATAACGCTGTTTCCGTTTTCTATACTTTTAATTTTGCATAACGATATTTTTTGACGTATATTATCTTAAAAATGTGTTGCGTATATATATATATATATATACGTGTATATATGTATATAGCGTATGTATATTTTCTTTACAAACGTGCTATGTATTTTTAGGTAAAGTTTCCGCGTACAACACATAGCTTTAAAAAGGTTTAAATCCCTCTGCTGAAAGTTATTCGACATGTCATGATTTTTGTCATAGAAAATCGCATTCTCCTTAATACAGTTATGCGATAGATCTTATAACTGCATATATATTTTAGAGTATATATTAAATCAATATACCGTGTTTATATAAAATACCGTGTAACAATTTTTTTCGATAAAAAACTGCTATGAAGAGATCGTAACAAAGTTATATTTTTGTTGTGTTTTATTTTTCACGTAACATGGTAACGTAAAATTTTCAAAGTTTTGCATTATTTATAAAGCAAACATTGCATTATTTATAAAAATAATTGCTTTTTTGATATAGCAAAATAAGAGATGCGTAAAAGCAACAAATTAATTTTTTTATGAGATAAACTAGCCACCATCTAAACTGAAAATTATTCGTGCGCGAAAAATATAAAGTATTTTACCTTTGATGAATTGGCCTCAGAATTGAACCGTTTTTTTAAAACTTTGCTTCGTCCAATCCAACTCTGTAGATTTTGAAAGTTTTGGCTACTTTATATCTTCCTATTTGGAAACTTTTTAAACAAATTCAGGCATTGATCACTCAATTATGTTCATGTTTCTTTCTTTAAAGTTTTATCTGTTAAAACTTTGTCACCACATCTATATCGTTGCAAGCATTTGTCCGCTCCGCGGTAATATAGATTAACTTCAAATTCAAACAGCCGGAGTGTTCAAGTTCTTTCTCGTAGACAACGATTTGCACAGCTTTACAATCGACTTATTTTGATTTAAACGGTACTTTATTTTACTGAATGTCTCTCGAGCGAGAACGAATATTTGCACGAGAATAAGCTATCATCCAGTCACCAATGTTAATCAGAAATTACATTGTTTGTTATACACAAAACCGAAAAGTGCATATAATTTGTCAATAGTCGCACGTTTTCTAATCGTTTGTTCTAACACACTTAATTTCCACGTGA
This sequence comes from Harpagoxenus sublaevis, assembly GCA_030770355.1. Taxonomy (NCBI): domain Eukaryota; kingdom Metazoa; phylum Arthropoda; class Insecta; order Hymenoptera; family Formicidae; genus Harpagoxenus; species Harpagoxenus sublaevis. Next base: position 17,799 of record JASTWR010002173.1, read on the forward strand.
GATCACCTTGTAATTTCCTCGGTGCCTTTCTTACCATAAAATATTTACGGACAGTTTGATAAAATTATCTGGCAATGCTTTTTTTGATCAAGAAAGAGAATGGGAGAGACTTAGCGCGAATGTCGACAAAATCGACTGTTAATTCTCCGATAGGGAAACACGTGCATCTAACGCGCTACCTCTTCCCTTACAAGGCGAGGAGCTTTTCCTAGCTTTTCGATGCGTTAACAATCGCGCCGCATTATTCACACCACCACGAAAGAGGGAGGAAAAGTGGCAGTGTGGAGAAGAGGAGAGCAATCGCTCTTTCAGAGACACCGCGATCTCACTCGTGTGGTGTAACGCTCATCGCAAGGGGCGCGGCGTAACTGAGCTCGGCAAACCAACCCTCATTCTCTATCTCTGTCGGTGTCTCCCTCTCCGGCCAACCTCACTCTATCGCTTCTCCACCTCACCCCTACAGCCACGTTTTCCCACTCTCACGCAGTCTCCGTACTTTCCTCCGCTCCTCTTCTAACGCGATCTCTTCTCTCTCATACGGTTTTTCCCTTCCTTTTTCTCTTCCACCGTCGTGCTTTTCTTCATCTCTCTCGATCTCGTATTGCGACACGTGAAGCCATCTTTCCCCCTTCACGTTGCAACTACGAAGTTTCGATCCTTTTTTTCAAGCTAATCCATCGTTGAACCATGCAGAAACGGAAGACTAGGAAGAAAGCATGCTAGCATACTTTTCTGTAATCTTATTTATCTCTTTTTTGCTTGTGATACATGTCAATGGATTTCGTCTTTTGTTCTCACACGTTTAATCGTTCTTTTTTCTTGTCAATCTCTTTTTCGTTTAATTTATGTTTATCGATGAAAAATTGTCTATCTCAATGAAAATTGTTACATTAAATAACGCAACTTACTTTTAAGTATTCGTGAACGATGATTATGGAGAACCAATCTTTCACAGAATGAGCGTAATAATGGAGATCAAGAGACATGGTTGCAGATTAGAGGTTCAGCCCTGTTCGTGATTAATCTTTTGTCAACTTGGTTGGCCTTCTATATCTATGAAGCGGAATCCGGACAGAGTTGATTGGATCGTGTATCCATTTGCATGCTCTGTGAGAATATTATACGAACGATATAACATACCTATTTAAATGTGCATGCAAGTACTGGTGTCGCCACGTATGAGACTACACATTTAATCTAAATTAGATTACATCCATGAGGGTCGCATTAGGCAATCTTGTTTCGCGCTTTCGTTATAAATGTGCTTTATATGTGACTGTGGAAAGAGAAAAATAGAATAAAAGCTTATAGTTATTGGTATAACCGCAAGGCCATTAATCTCGAAGGCATGTTGGCTCGATCGCGGAGCAGATATATATATGTATTCTTTTCAGCTTTTGGCGAAATATCTGGCGAATGAAAATCCGGAATATCATGACGGTTGACGTACAAAAGCAATTTGGTAAATTAATTTGAGAATTCGATTGGTGTTCATCGAGGCGCGAGACTCATCGACTCGAATTAGACGAGTATCAACGCTAATACCGACCTTTAATCGCATTCCTGATGACCGCGTATATAAAATGACGGTTGCCGCGCCGTACATAGTGCAATATAATAAACTATGAGTGCGCATCGATATATACATAATATCGACTATCTATTCGAATATGATTATTATTTATTCATATTGATATATCCACGCAGTTATCCTACCCACGCGCGTACAGACGAATTTGTGAATTATCTGTATGAGAATAGGATTGATCTTTGTCCGCAGAGACGAGAATTAAAACAGATACGAATAAAATGTGATTTTATAAACGATTAATAAAATTCCGCATTATTGTCATAATGATGAAATTCACATAACAATTATGGATATATAATATAATAATAAAGAGCTAAATTACATACGATATTAACTTGAATATACCTCTGGGTTGCTTATAATCGACATTATCCACAAGGAAAACACCCTTATCCACAATAATAAACGTAATCTCTATAATAGGATATGTAGAAGTTTAATAAAATACATACATATTGTGAATGTTACACTTTCAAGCACATTTGAACCGCATAGGATTCAGCCCATTTATGTTTATATACAAAGAGCTGCAAAATAGTTTTCTATAAATTGATTAATTAATGCAGGATATATAAACATTGCTAAAGTTGAAGCGAATTTGCTGTTTGCATTTATTGTCGCGATATGCCATAGCTGATTAAATAACGATTAAAATACACGTTTTAACGTTACAACGCTCACTTCTTTGTTTTGTGTAATCTAATATATAAGCTGGTGCATCTGGCAGAAAGTGGTGCGTACTTCAGTTCGCAAGAACTAAAGTACCTACCGGTTTCGATAGTAAAATTTCAAATTTTGCTATCCCGCAATAGCTACGTCTACATAAATATTTTATGCTCTTGGCGAGAAGATGCTGGCAACGAATAGTATCAGGAAACGAGCACGAGCAATTGTCTCAATAATTTTTCTATCGTCGTAAAATCTGTAAAAAGGAATTTGATATTTATGAAAGATTGAATTAATTATAGCGAATATAGCTAATATTTCTTTAGTATCAGATTTTATAGTAGATAAACTCTTTATTCTGAAAATGATATAATTCTGTTTTTTAAACAGTACAAGCAAATTCTAGAATCAAGTTTGCGGGAGATATGGCGTTAGGAGTTTCGAAAATTGGATCGTGCAAGACAAAAAGACTAAAAATGATGAGGAGACAGTTGGTCCACTGAGAATACGTTTGTTCTCTCTTTTTCTCGATCTTCTATTGGCACGTGCATCACGGTACGTGTCGATAAGAGTTCGAAGGCTGAAGTTCATGATCTTCCATCGTGAAAGACGTTCAACGTGTTCGGGATAGCAAGAAACGGACGATTTAGCTTCGCAAAATATTATAACAGCTATGATTGTAACGTTTAACAATCTGACAAGTATTCAACAGACATTATATTTATTTAATATAATAATTTTTACAGTTTAATTATTTTTCTTTTCCAATGTCTTCTGACATTGGGAATACACAAATCTTAACTATAACTCGCGTTTTTGTTTCCTTATCTTTTACTCCACTTATATACCTAATTATTTTGTGCAATTATTTAAGAATTGAAAGCTATGGAGATATGATCAATAAATTAATAGTATTGGCAAATATTATTTTGCCAATACTATTAATTGCCAGAATAATTATACCAAAGATAAGAAATGAAAAATTTATATGTAATTATTATTTACAATTTTGGATTGTATGATGTAAATAAAAAAGACGAAACTTTTATTTAAAGATTAAATACTTATATATTTTGAATTGCATAAGTATGCGGAAGTGCGAATTTTAATTACTAGCAACAAGCTGCATTTACATATTAATATCGCGGGAGTTATGAATAATTCAATAGTACAGCATAATTAAACAGTACAAATATTCTATGCTTGACGAAAGTGTAACATTTCTTTTATTTATGAATGCTAGTAGGGAATAAATGTTGGCGTTGTTATAAATCTTTGATTTAAATTCTAATTTTTTTTTTTTTTTTAGAGACAATGATTTTTTAATTAGCTGTAAACTTAAAGAATATTAAGGTATAAGCGAAAAATGCCTTGTATAAATCTCGTAATAATAAATTAACTGTGTTATCGATAATCACTTGTCGTTAAGTTAGATATATTATCAATCATTTTGAAAGATGATTAATCACAGTGACAATTTCCTTTTTATCTGATATCTTATCCGTGAGAGGCAATCTTAGAAAACGACATTGTTCCGGAACGTGTAATAATTGCTTTTCTCTTTTTCGTTTTCTTTCTATACATTTTTATACTCGTGTCTAGAATTTAATCACTGACGCAAATTTTATTATCCGTGATTAAAATCAATTATTAATACGACTTATAAGAAAAGGTATCTGTTTCTTTTTATTGTACCAATATTTCTTTTTTTAAATCAGCTTTAATATTTGACTACGATATTTACAAGCTGATTGCCAACTGTGCGATATCATCTTTACGCGAAAATATGGACTTTTAAGGGGCATTATGCATGACAAATTGTTATTTCTGACCCTACCTTTACCTCCGCTTTCTCCGATCCCTTCCTCCAAGTGCCTTTATCTTAACAGGTCATAAATGCTCTCGCCCTCTCTTATATTATTATGAAATCTTTAACAGCATGGTAGGAGCGCATTAAGCGAATATTTTTAATAATTGCATATCGAGGGTGCTGGACTCATGTCTGAGAGTAGTTCCATTTTTATTCATGAGATTTTCATTTATGAGATTAGTTAGATAAAATCTGCTATAGAGAGATAGTATAAGTGATAATTATATAAACAATAAAATAATAATACATATAACGTCGCGATAAAAGTTTTCTATAAAACTGTTATTGCATTAAAGGGTATAATATTATAAGCGTAATTTTAAATTTTTTACAGGTCGTGTTATCTTAATATTTTAATCATAATCTTTTCCAAACATTTTTAACTATAAATCATCTCCTAATATTAGCTAATTGTAATATACTTGCTGTTATAAGTAATGGTACAATTTCCGTTTTAAAGCTCGCTGCATGTTTGAAGATTTCGAAAAAAGATGTGAACAATTTAAGTGCTAGAAATCTCGAGAAAAATTTAGATTCAACGAAAACCAGATTCCTTCTTCCTTCTTTTTTTCTTTCTTTTTTCGAAGTACTTTATCAATATTATTCTACTCTTATTAGGATAAGGATTGATTAAAAATATATTTGAGTAAGAAAAATTTGTCGATGCCACTATTTTCCATAATGATTACATCTCCCGTAGCATCTGATTCATTTATGAAGCAAATGCTGTAAAGAAGTAGTAGTAGTTAATACTCTGCGAAAGAGAATTAAACGCTTTCCGCGGGATTTTCTCGGTCGGGAAGTCTTTCATGAAGATTTACATGAATTAGCTGTCTAATTGTACAAAATTGGAAATAGAAATTCGCATCGTGTACAACTTCGACGTAGGGCAATCCCGATCAAAAGAGCTGAGGCAACTTACCGAGCATTTATCAGACTTTTGAAGAGTTCATTCCGTGTATAGGGAGTACTCTGTCGCCGTTCCAAAGAGCACATTGGCAAACAGGATCTGCCATTCGAATTCTAGCTCACTCATCGGAGCGTATATAAATCGTTCTGAAAGCTTTTTATTTGTAGCCGAACCGCTTCTTTTTTCCGTTTCACAGTCGCAGCTCTTCTTATTCGTTTCCTTCGTGTCGTCTCATTATTAATTAATAATTTGTCCTTAATGACTTTCTTTCACGGTAGAAATTCGCTATGTATGTATACAGAAACGCTTGATGTACCCTGTGTAAACTGTTTCATATTTTATGAGGTTTGCAGAAGTGTTATTTAACTTACAATAGATTTTCAGAGTGGCGTTTAACACATGTAGTACTTGACGAAGCGTTTTAGTAAAATGAGTGGCTGTATATGTATGGAACACGCAGTTGTATACATTTTAGTTTGTTAAATAGTCACGTCACATATAATAAACATTTTATTTAATTCACTTTTAATGCGCGACTCACAAATTCTTTTTATTCCCTTTCGAGCTGGCAACTTCATAACTTCGCCAATGCTGAAATGCTATTTCGATGGAAAATTCGAGAAACTCGGTCCGTATCTCAAGAGAGGATTTCACACTGACTGCCAATGTCAGATATCGAGGTATATGAATCAGAAAAGTATTAAAATTTCTCATGGATGCATGATCCGAGCCAGGGAAACTACTCTGCGCTTAATTTTTTGAAAACAAATGCTAATTGACTGCTTTTTTTTTAATGGCATATTTATTTGCACCATGTTTATATTAACAATGGGTCTGGCATAATTAAACGATCTATTCACATATAATTTATACTCAAGGATTATTAATCATTGTTGCTGAAATACTACCATTTAGTCACCCCATAGTCATCTTTTAATATTTTACCCGCCGTACACGTTAATCGAGGAACGCATTTTGTTTTTGACCACTTGCCAATGCATCCAGTAGTAAGATCCGCGATAAATCCGCCGCCGGCATCCACAGACGAAAGCATGTTAATGTCGCGCGGCGATCGATTGACAAAATTCTGCATCCTTACGTATCGAGAATTTGAAATCGGGATAAATCAGCTCTCGCGGCACTCACTAACGACATTTCAACGACAACGGCAGCTTCGCTTGGCTTTATTCTCCTAGATATCGGCGTGATATTAAGTCGAGCTAAAACGGTTTATTCGACTAATGTCGTATTTGCTAACGTTCGCGCAACGAAATATGTCACGCGCACTTATATTCCACTCGATATTCGCGTCAGCTGAGCGTTGATGATAAGAAGATTAACACATCTGCTTATATCGCACGGATGTGTATATGAAACTTTGTTTCACTTATATATAAAACCGATGGCGATGAGACAAATTCGACACAAAGGGGATTATCATTTACTAATACGTGATATTCTTTAGATTGAGGAACATATGGATTATTCCCTTATAAATAATTGCCACAAAATAAGCAAAATATTGTAAATAACATAAGCAAAACTTCAAGTAACGCAATCTTTAATCACCCAACACACCCTAAATGTCATAAAATAAGTGAAAATGTAAGTAGTGCAATCTCTAGTCATCCGACATGCTCTAATTGTAAGAGGAAAAAAAGTGATAGATTAAAGTTTGCTGATTGCACAGAGCAACTATCTTCTGAGGGGACTGGAGCTTATCTGCTTGAAAATTACTGCCGACGCGGCAACTCGCCGCGAAAGCGTCTCATCCAATGTCGCCTTCGTACTCAGGTAAACTCCTAATGATCGCACTCTGTGATTCGTCCACAATCTTGTATAAATACGCGCACACGCGTACATCCGTATGTTGTGTTAAAGTACGTACATTGGGCGAACGTACGTACAAGCACGGAAACTGTCCTCGTTTTGTTTGTACATTTGCTCGTACAGAGGCGACCTCGACCAAGTGCTCCAGAGACTCGTTGAATTTCCGCGCGTTCCGTTCAGTTGCTGAAGGAAACACCCGACGGCCTGTCACTCTGTCTTATTGAACTATCTCACCACCTCTCTCTTCATCTCTTCGCAGATCCTTTCCCTCTGGTTATACCTGATTAAGATCTCGCGCCATAACTGGTATTTATATAAGGTTCTCTTAGCTCTTTGCTTGATGCCATCGCGAGAGGAAGAAGTATAAAAACATAATATCGTGTATAAAAATACGTGTAAATGGAGGAACGCGTATTTTTCTTTGGTCGAGTTTCTT
>JASTWR010002174.1:0-25085 GCA_030770355.1 Harpagoxenus sublaevis
ACATCTTTGCGAAGATCTAGTCCTACTCTATCAAACGTCTGTCCCTGTGACTTGTTAATCGTCATAGCAAAAGCTATCTTGATTGGAAATTGTCTTCTCTTAAATGTAAAAGGATATATATTTTCACAATACAATGTTATATGATTTAAAAAAACAATATCTTCCGTTCTGTCACCCGTTAAAATTTTGCATTTTAGTAAATAATCTGCAAGTTCTATAATCATTAATCTAGTACCATTGCAAAGTCCTTCATTGATATTAAGATTTCTTATTAACATAATGATACAATTTGGTCTTAAACGCAATTCATGAGAAGGTAGAGATGGTGGAGACAAACTATTTAAGTATTCTGGTAATAAAGATTCACAAATATCACCATTATCACCGCAATTTACAGCGCTATATATACTTGTATAAATTCCTTCTTTTGTTATATTTAATAATTCAACAACTTGTTTATTAATTTCATCTACATCAATATTCCTCGCCGAAAGTATTGCACATTTAGCTATTGCATCAAAATCTTTTTTTTTTATTAAGTCGCTATATATATCTTTAACAATATCTGCGTCAGATGATGCTATACAACATTCAGGAATTTGTATATTATTATTAGAATCATTTAACTTCCCATCTCCCATATCTAATAAAAATTTTGTAAATTCAATTTCTTTTGGAAGGACTCGCATGTTATGTGTTAAAGAAAAATTTATAAAATATTTCCAAGTGGAACTAAACTTAATGGAAAGATTTACAATTTCACTTCGAGTACTTCGTACTTTATTCGGAAGAAGTTGTCTAAAATCACCGCCTAATATGACAATTTTTCCCCCAAATGGTAAATCATTATTCATAATATCACGTAGCGTTCTATCAATAATATCTAAAGCATATCGTGGTGCCATCGGTGCTTCATCCCAAATAAAGACGTCTATTTTTTTTAAATATTGAGCTTTCTTAGATTGAATTTTAATGGCAGATGATGAATCAGCAAATAATGGAACTGGTAATCCGAAAATTTTATGAACTGTTCTTCCAGCGGGAAGTAACGTTGCTGCAATACCTGTGAAAGCCATTGTACATACGTTCTTTTTTCGAATTTTGGCTAAGTAATAAATAGTTGTGTATATAAATGTTTTACCTGATCCACCTGGACCATCAATATAAAAACAATGGTTGTTATGACTATTATTATTTAATCTGTTTAATATTAAATCAACTATTTCTTTATGCTTTTCATTTAATTGATTATATTGTCTAGTTCCAATTTCTATAGCTTGTTTAAGCGTCCAATAATCCTCTTCCTCGTTATCCTCTATCATTTGTTCCATTTGTGGAAAATCAGCGAAACTTTTACCTTCTGCAGAAAGCATAGCACCGATTTGTTCATAAGTTTTTTTTTGTCTTTGTAATATACCAAAATATCGTGTGTAATCTTCTGACATTGCTACTTTAAAGCTCTCCCAGAGTTCTTCAGGATGTAATGGCTGACAATGTAATAAAATGCGTACAAATAATTTTCGAAGTTGTCGTGGCATCATCCACCTGGCAGCTTCATTCATAGCTCGTATCCATTCATCATCATCTTCAATTAGGCCTAAAGCTAAACATGTTTCTGAATACGATTGATAAATTTCTCCATTTACAGTTCTTAAATTGTTGAAACTCGTAGCTCCTTTAACAGTAAGTAACAATAATCGTAAATTAAATAATTCTGTTTGTGTTGGACTAACAGAATACATTCGGCCTATGCAATTATAATAATTACTTCGTTTGATCCAATGTGATACATTTCTGCCATTGACTTTTTCTTTCTTAAAAGTATAATATTGTGGAATTTCTGTATATAAATAGTTTCTTGCTTCAACATCACGTAAGTTCAATGCAAAATAATCTATTAACATAGTGACTTGATTTAAAGCAGAAGTCATTGCATCTTCAATAGATTCATTTTCGATAATAACATTTTGTTCATTAGGTAGATGAATTGGCAAACGTATTATAGCGTGACTTTTATCTTGTAATTTCTTACCAAGTATACGCCAGCTAGCTTCTACGGGTCCAACATACCGTGCTTCGATATAATCACGTATTTCATCATGATCAATAATTACATTTTCTGTTATTGGCTCAATTGTTATAGCTGCAGCATCATGACCTTTATAAATATATTTATACAGATATTTAACCAATTTAATACTGGAAACTATTTCGACGTTAATATGGAAATTAAATATAATCGATAATGTGGGACAGTATGAAACAACATATCGATTATCAATTATATATCTACCAGGTCTTTCAAAAGTCTTTCCAGTATCTCGTCGACGATAATGTGGATAAGCATCTTCATCCATCTTGGTTTCTTCTAGAAACGCTTTTAGATAACCTTTCGAACATTGTTCATCTATTAAACACCAATCGCCACAAGGCCCGTGAATCATATGTCTCATGATTATATCATGCAAATTACGATTCTCACATGGATCAGGAATTTATGCAGATATATATTTGTCGACAATTTGTAAAGTTGTTATTTTAAAATTGTGTTTTATAGTGATCAACATATTGATATGTGGAAAACCACGTTTTTGGAATTCAATAACATATACATATGCTGTAACTTCACCAAAAAATTTTTGCTTAGTAATCAAATCTATTAAATAGTCTTTTTTAATATTAAAAACACGAGCGCAAATATCAGGTCTATCAGAAGCTTGTTGTCCAAGTAAAAGATTTTCCTTGATTTCACGCCATTTTGGATTAGAAGTCATTGTGATAAAAAGATCTGGTTTACCAAATTTAGCAACAATTGCCATTGCATCTTGATAATTTTGTAGCATGTTACGTGGTGATCCGATAAACGTAGAAGGAAGTATAACCATTTTTCCAATACGTCCATTTAAATTATTTGCCATATTTTGCATATAATCTATTAAACCTTGATATGTTTCAGAACGTAATTCTTTTTGATAATTTTTGCAATAATCCGTTCTGTCTTTTTCAATTTTTACGTAATTATCTACAAGCCATTGTTGGAATAAGCGTCGTCCTAATAAGAAAACATTGAAGTCACCACGAATAGCCATGCGATACTTAATATATTGTCCTCTTGTTATTTGTTTCTCACTATTTAATTTCTTTAAATGACGATGCCATCCTTGAGTACCATATGGGTAAAACAATGGATATATCCATGGTTCAACATTTGGATCCATAGTACTAACTTTTTGCAGAGTTTTGGTATTCTTATTACGTATTATAACATATGATTCTGGAATTTATCCATCAGCAGTTGTTGAAAAAACCGCAGCAACTTCATTCGTTCTTTGGATATTATATCGACGTCGATCCATTCCTGGCTTTAAGGTGAATACTAATTGTAATTCCGTTAATGATTCATTAAATGCTAATTGTCGTTGATTTTCTAATTCTTCACCCATCATTTGATATGATTTAGCAAATATATTACATTCCCGCATTATATGTTTAAGTTTTTGTACAATTTCGAAATCCATATTTAAATTTTCTTTTAGACGATGATTTATTGCTTTGTTTGAATCTACAATAAAAAGTTGACCATAAGCTGGACTTTCATTTTGTGCAGCATACAATGCTGTATTAATTTGATAATATATTTGTCCTTGTATTTTGAAGCAGTATGGACCAGGTCGTCTATTTTGAAAATTATTTAAATTAGCGTTAAATGACGCAAATGAAAATGAAGTATTGTAACTACAAATATTTTGTAAGAAATGATTAAATTTTGCATGATTTCCATCGAATAAATAATGTAAAAATTTAGGGCATTCAGGTAGAGACTCAAGATATACTGCCCCATGATTGCAACAATCGTGAAATGAATTTCCTCTATTAGAAACTCTTTCAGCTGCAAAATGTTTAGCATTGCAATAAAGGTAAATATGCATATTAGGTCAAACCTCACCGATGACCTTGACCTTGACATATGTTGTCAAGGTCACCCTCCTGAGTGACCTTCAGAAGGTTTTAGCCGGCGGTCATTGTTCGTTAAAAAGTTATTAACAAAAAGAAAATTGAAAACATAGCAGTAATTTTGAGTATTGAAAGGCATAAACGACTTTGACCTTGACATATGTTGTCAAGGTCACCCTCCTAAGTGACCTTCAGAAGGTTTTAGCTGGCGGTCATTGTTTATTAAAAAGTTATAAACAAAAAAAATTTGGTGGGGAAAATTATTTAAAGCAGTGAATTGTTGGTATATTGAAAGGAAAGTTATTTAAAGCAAAGAATAGTTGGTATATTGAAAAGTATATACACAATTTTATGTATTAGAAAGTGTAAATATAAGTATTCTCTGCTTTAATCATGGCAAAAGCATGTTAAAGCTTTGATAAAGCAGATAATAGTTGGTTATTGACAAAACCTATAGGTTAGTGACGCGCTTTACAAGTATGTTCTTTGTAAGTTGAAGCACATACAAAGCACACACTTGTAAAGCGCGCCACTAACCTATAGGTTAGTGACGCGCTTTACAAGTATGTGCTTTGTAAGTTGAAGCACATACTTCTCTATTCTCTGCTTTAAATAACTTTCCTTTCAATATACCAACAATTTACTGGTTTAAATAATTTTCCCCACCAAATTTTTTTTGTTTATAACTTTTTAATGAACAATGACCGCCAGCTAAAACTTTCTGAAGGTCACTCAGAAGGGTGACCTTGACAATATATGTCAAGGTCAAGGTTGTTTATGCCTTTCAACACTCAAAATAACTGCTATATTTTTAAAACTTTTTTGTTTATAACTTTTTAATAAACAATGACCGCCAGCTAAAACCTTCTGAAGGTCACTCAGGAGGGTGACCTTGACAGCATATGTCAAGGTCAAGGTCATCGGTGAGGTTTGACCTAATATGCATATTTACCGCAATGAATACACAATACATCCATAGGTCTAATGTAATATTCAAGTAAATCATTATTTAATACTGTATTACTAATATTTAAATAAGATTGTCTTTTTTTACGTAAACGATAACGTGATTGATATTCTGCACATGTAACATGTTGTCTTATATGATTTGCAGACGATGTACTGGGGATACAAATAGTATCAGATATTTGACTAACTATTAAATTAGTTTTATTATTAGTTGCTTCTTTTGCAATTTGCCGGCGATTATATTGATTTTGTGCTTTTCTTTCGCGACGTTGTCGTTGAATTTTCTCTTCTTCTTCTACACAACGTTCTATTTTTCGTTTAGGCATTTTATCAAAATAAGCATAAATAATATGTTGTCAAAAAATTATGGATTAATTATTATTTAAATTACTTCTTTAAAAATCAATTTTTTAAATCAAATTTCTTATTGTATTTAAAATATTCTTTTTAAAACACAATATTAATTTCTATATTGTATTTAAAATTCAAATTTTAAATACAAATCATCATTGTCATTCTTATCATCATTATCATCATTATTATCATCATCATCATTATCGTTATCATTATTATCATCATTATTATCATTATCTTTATCATTATTGTCGTTATTTTGTCAATATACATTAAAGATTAACATAACTTATATTCTATAATATAAGTGAGAATAAAACTTTAGAAAGAGAGAGGAAAACAGACAAAGATAGTAATTATATTTTTTAAAGATATTAAGAAAACTTACCCATACTGAAGGAAACAGGGAAAAGGGAATACGGTACAGGGTTCAGGAATAAGATACAGGAAACTGCTTTTGTGCAAACTTTCAACACAATTTTCGATCTGAACACAGTGTACAAAATAAAGGACGTTTTGAAAATATACAATTTTTTGAAATATTTCCGTAAAACTATTTTTTAAACAACCAAATATGTTTTAAACTACCAAATGTGTCATATTTTGAAATATATGTATTGTGACGTCCGTCGGTACATTTCTTCCCCCCCCCCCCTTTTTTTCTCGGCGACAACGACGCCAATGGTAATAAAATAGTAAGAATAATTATACATATAAGTAACAGCAGTATGATAATAGTAGTAATAGTAGAGCAATAGTAATAATAGTTGCAGTAATAGTAGTCATAGCGGTAATAGTAGTAGTCTTTGACGTTAATGATAATCGTGTAGTAACAACAATAAATCAATGAATCTTTCTTTGTACAACAACCACACGTAGAAGCGACAAATTAGAGTAGTAGAAATAACTATTTCTTAATCTCGCAAGTTTGTGTTCTGCCTCCGCTATGTAGTCGTAGATGTATTAATCCTTTAGCGTAGATTAGCAAGCGTAACTCTAAGCCAGCCGCCTCGCGACAATGGCTAATAACCTTTTAACGGCTTGCCAATAGATTGATAATAATATTAAGGAACGCGTACTGTCAGCGGTTTTGAGAAGGCGCGCGGAGAGCCAGACGCTCTCACGCTCACCCAAGCTGGTTATCTGGAAACGGATGCTGTCATCAGCACCTTCCCACGGCGAATACGCCTCGCTTCTAATAACCGCTAGAAATAATTAATTGCAAAATCTTTTGAATTACAATAAATGAATTTGGAATCAATCGCGAATTGTTGTCACAAATAGTAATAGATGTGCATCGGCAACAACAGCGACAGCACTGACGCTAACCGCTCGCCTTCTCCCGCGCTATAGATCTAGGATCCTAGGATCATAGACTAGATTTAGTAAGTAGATGCAACCCTGCGTAGCGACTGAGCCGCTTATCCGAATTTATCCGTAATTATAACAATAAGAAACAAAGGAAGATTTCTGCTCCTCGCGACGCTGGCACTTGATACGCACGGCCCGTGGGCCCTTCCCCTGCCCTCGTACCGCACCGCGCTCGGCAATATAAGACCCTGCCTCGAGACGCGGGCGCTTCTTGTGCCGCGAATTTGTCGACAGTTAACTTCACGTTAATCCATTTTAAATCTACAAATTAGAGTACATTCCCAAATCAGAATCAGTGAAATTTCTATCAAGTCGAGTCAGTGCGAGCTCCCCGCGAGATCTTCGTTCAATCAGCCCAAAGGTGCGTACCACGAGCCACTCGCAGGTAGCAGTCTCATCCGAAAACAACGAACGACCTCTCGACCAAATCTTTGAATATACGGAATTCCGTAAGTCACAATCTCGCCATTATACCGTCGCGAAAGCGCCCGCCTGTTCTTTCGCTCGGCCCAAGCAGCGCTTGTCACGTTACCTTGTCATCGTACCTAATTGTTATCGCGTCTCGCCACCGAATGTAGTGGTCACCGTAATTCTTCACCGTCCGTTTTTATTTTTATTTTTCTCTCACGATTTTATGATAACGAGGGGTAGCTCTCGCCGAATAACCAATTACATTTTAATTTCTTTACCGTTTATCTATTGCGCTATCAATTTTGGCACCGAGAATTGTTCGGTGTCGGAAATGAAGCGTATGTGTAATTTTGAAATTACGTTAAATATATAAACCACCGGTTTTCTCTCTCAGTTGTGTATCCGATCGTGCATACCGGGAGCTACACTGTTAAACAAAATCTGTATTAAAAATAATATAAAAATGCAGGAAGTTTTTATGTAGATACCGCATATGAAAATTCATATACGAAGTTGAAAATTTAAAGGAGTGGTATTTCGAAAATGAAAGTATCGAGCAGTAATATCATTATGCTCATCTGTTTGAAAACTTATATACCTGTAAGGAAATTTTGATCTTTAAGCATATTTAAAATTAAGAAACAGGTTTTATAATTTTTATGAATTTTACCATGAAATATATATAAATTCTTGTTTCCATTCGCGCTTTGCAATTTCAAAAAAGAACAATTGTCGTAAAGAAAGATTACGCATATCATAATATTCAATTTCGAGTGCATCGTATTTTTCAGCTCGCCGCAATTAAAATCCAAGGTCGTATTGTATTTTCAATGCTTTGTTTGCAACAAATAAATTTATATACAAATGTTCTCATTTTCCCCTTTTTTTATCGAAAATATGTATTATTACCTTGCGTATTCCAAAAATCTTAAACGGGTTTTAATATTTAATGTTGTGTGTATTAAATTTTACAGCAGTGATTAAAATTCATGTTTGTGTATGAATTTAGTTATACAAGTGCAAGAATTTTTATTTCAGATACCCAGTTTGCAAATTTCATTTACCGTGGTATCGTAAAGGTGTTGTAAATTTCCTATCTTTTTTTTTGTGTATCTTATTCATATGTTATATAAATACGCCCCTCGCCGGACGTAACAACTTACGATAAAAAAAGTGGTGACAGCGGTGGGATAGTTTTCATTAACGATTAACATACCAACAGCGACTTTCTGATTATAAGCGTGAGTGATTAAATTACCTCTCTGTCTATCACCTTCTATACGCGCTCGTTGGAGATTCCTCCGGATATCAATTTTGTTTAACTGCACGACTCTCGGTTGTTGCGAACCTCCGGTGTTCGCCTTCATTAATATCGAGTCAAGGAAGCAAAATTAGCCTCAACAAAATATTTCGGAAGAAACGCAGGGAAATGCAGCACGCCGCTTCAAGTGATCAATTCGCGGACGCGTCGGGCGGTGACAATGGTCCTACCGCCCCGGGCGGCGAGGACAACCCGACCGATTACAACGCGACCGTAAGGAAAATACAAGAGCTGACGCGAAAAACGGAATTTTTGGAACAGATGGTCCAAACCTTTTCAGCGCTTTACACTCGGCCTGCGACAGGCGCCGCCCCGTCCGAACAAGTTCCGGGCCACGTCCCCGAACGGGGCCTTGAACCGCCATCGTTCTCTACACCGGGTCGTAGTACCGCCTTTCCTTATTCTCCTCCGCAGACCAGCACCCCCGTATACCCAAAATCCTACATCCGCGACGCCCTTGAGCTCGTCCCAAAGTATGATGGGCATAACATACCGGTCTGGCATTTTTCAAGAGCTTGCAAGCGTGCGCGCGATTCAATTCTATTCGTCGACGAAACGCACCTGGTAAATTTAATTCGGAATAAGCTCACCGGCCACGCGTATCTGGCTGTGGAAGACGAAACTCATTATACCGTCAATAAATTCTTAGATTCACTTAAGAGAACCTTCGGAACCGGCAGAAATTCGAACTATTACCGCGGTCAATTAAGCATTAATTATAAGAAGCCGAATGAGCATATTCTGGATTACATCGGGAGAGTAAAGGATTTAAGAAGCGCGATTATCGAAGGCGATCAAGCCGCGCTCAAACGGCAATTAGTAATCGAAGAAACTGTTTTAATAGATTCTTTTGTGTTGGAATCGTTTTACGAAGGCCTCCCGAGAGAATTCAGAACGGAGCTTAAGGCCGAAGGATATATCGGCCTGACGGACGCCTTCGCTAAAGCGATTGCCATAAATAAGCGGTTGGAGAGGGATGAATCTCGCGCTCGCGCGCCTCGTAATGCCCAACCACAAGGAAGAGCAACCTCGTCCCTCCCCTCGGCTCCGCCAGCAATTTCCCTTCTCCAAAGAGAGCCTAACGCCGACCGACAGCTCAACCAGAATCCTGCTCCAACGGTCTCCAATGACATGTCTCGCAAAATCTGCAGTTACTGCAAAAAATTCGGGCACCTCATTTCCGAATGCCGCAGACGAGCATACAACAACGCTAATAACAGTAACTATAGTGGTAATAGTAACGCTAGCGGCGGGTACGGGCCCGCACCCGCGCAGTCGGGAAACGCCAACGAGGCCTCGCCGTCCGGGGCGAAACGGGACCTCGGGACGCCTCGCCCCGCTTTCGCCGTGGAAATCGTCCCCGTTCCTGCTCCATCCACGTCCTCAGAGCTGCCTCGGGGGACGTTCCCACAGTCGAACTGACCTCCCCCTCGTTCGTAGGACCGACTACGTTCATGCTCGACACCGGAGCATAACCTAATATAATCAAGGTCGGGTCAGTGAACCCCAAACTAAAGATAGATTACACCGAAAAACTACAACTTACGGGAATTACCACGGACGCGGTCGAAACTATCGGCTCGATCAGAGCACGAATCCTCCGGGTGCCCGTCACCTTCCATGTAGTTCCGGACGACTTCCCGATAATACCACAGGGGATCCTCGGGAGCTCGTTCTTTATAGAAAACAACGCGCAAATTAACTATGAAACAAAATGCGTAACATGGCGTAATACCTCGTTCCTTTTCAAGGAACGCGAAAGTATTGTTGTACCCCGCGTACGAATACGGGTTTCATGATACGAATATCCAACCCCGGGATCAGGATGGGTTACCTACCGCGACTTTAGACTCGCGACGGAGTGTTCATGGGAGACTCTCTCGTGACCTGCATCAACGACAAAGCTTACATTCGAGTCATAAATACGTTAGACGAGGAGGTGGAAATATTAATACCCACCTTAGAACTCCAAGAGGTGAGCACTATCACCGACAAGCCTGAGGAACTGCCGTTCGTCTCCACTGCGAGCAACCTAGAAGCGACGCTCATCGACCACTGCCTTAAAGAATCGTTCAATAATAAAGAAATGTCGTCTGCACACGCCGAAGCCAGCCCCCAAGGAGACTTAACGGAAACATCAATCCTGCACGTCAAGGAAGAGGGAAAGGAAGGAACCAAGGTCGAGGCAAGCGCCAATATCTCCAAAAGTCCCCCGGAAATCGAGGCCACGAGCCCTACACCGGCGAGCGACCGTACTTACGCAAATCCCTGCAACTCCTGTAGCGTCGACCAAGAGTCCGCATCTGAGGAATTGCCACGGCGAAATGTCGAGGAGTATTATTTAGAGGACCTAGCCCTTTTTCTCGAAAACTGCGAGGCTAACGATCACAACCTCACCATCAAAGAAAACGAGTCTGAGAAGCCACCGGAATCCACCGAACGGGCGCCGGCAATGGACAAGGAAAGTGAGACGCAAGCACGTGAACGTAAAGACTGCTCGAGGATAACGGAAGTCATAAACCTGTTACGCCTAGAGCACCTGGACGACGAAGAAAGGAGAAGTGTCGTAAGTCTAATAAAGAGACATCACGACAGGTTTCACCTATCTACGGAGTATCTGGGGAAAACAAACGTGACGACACACAGGATCGTGACGACCGACGATACGCCTATTCACACCAAGCAGTACCGGTTCCCGCCGATTCACAAACAAGAGATAATTCGGCAGGTCGCGAAGCTAGTGAAAAAAGGCATTGTAAGGCCTTCCACATTTCCATACAACTCACTGGTCTGGATCGTGCCTAAAAAGGCTGATTCCCACGGCAATAAGCGCTGGAGATCAGTGATCGATTATAGAGACTTGAATGGGAAGACGGTGGGCGACGCTTATCCCATGCGTAACATCTGCGACATCCTCGACCAGCTGGGCGGAGCTAAATATTTTTCGGTTTTAGACCTTGCCAGCTCGTTCCATCAAATACCAATGGATCCCAACGACGCTCATAAGACAGCCTTCTCTACACCGCAACGACACTTCCAGTTTGAAAGGATGCCGTTCGGGCTAAAGAACGCACCCGCGACCTTCCAGCGCCTGATGGACCAGGTCCTGGCCGGTCTCGAGGGTGTCTTTGTATATATGGATGACATCGTGGTCTATGCCAGCTCTCTGCAAGGACACGCCATTAGAATGGAGAAATTGATGGAACGGTTGCGGAAGGCCAACCTCAAGCTGCAACCCGACAAGTGCGAGTTCTTGCGTCACGAGGTAGTTTACCTCGGACACGTCATCGGCGAGGACGGTGTCAGGCCCGATCCACAGAAGATATCAGCAGTCAAGGATTTTCCACCCCCCAGGAGCCTTAAAAACGTGCGCCAATTCCTCGGATTGGCAGGGTATTACCGCCGCTTTATACCGCGGTTCTCGCAGGTGGCGAAACCATTATCGCAGCTCACCAAGAAGGAAACGCCATTCACATGGAATAAAGAACAGCAAGACGCCTTCACCGCATTAAAAGAAGCACTCTGTAGCGAGCCCATCCTGCAGTACCCGAACTTCTCCTTACCCTTTATCCTCACAACTGACGCCTCAAACTTTGCAGTTGGCGGCGTATTGAGCCAAAGGTACAGCGACAAAGTAGGCGACTTGCCTATCGCATACGCCTCACGGATTCTCAACTCCGCTGAGAAAAACTACTCTACCATGGAGAAGGAACTTCTCGCCATCATCTACTGCACCAACCACTTCCGCCCCTACCTCTACGGGCAAAAATCCACTCTTGTCACCGACCACCACCCGCTTACCTGGATGCACAGGGTAAAGGACCCGACGTCTCGGCTCATGCGCTGGCGCCTGAAGTTAGAAGAGTATGACTACGAAGTAGTCTACAAACGCGGCAGCGCGAATAACAACGCCGACGCTCTCTCGAGAAACCCACCTCGAGAATCTACGCCAGGAGGAGAAATTATTATTACTAAAATTATCGACGTCACAGAAAAAAGAGTGAAGGATATAATACTCCCATCCATTAAACCAATCCCCATCTTCCGCAAACTATGTCCTGTCAGGAAGAGAAAGCGTCTCGATTCTGGAAGCGAGTCTCCGTGGATCGGTTGGGATCATGAAGACTCCCGATCAGACGACACCAATAACGACTGCAGGAGCTGCAGTTGGAACAACCGTGCCTGCGAGGCCCATCTTGTCAAGTTCCCCTGCAAGAGAAGCATCGACGAGAGCGATCAAGGGCAAGCTCTAGAACAAGACCGAAGACAAACACAATCGGTACCCCCGATCGTGTCCCCGCCTGATAAAGTTCCTACGCATAGACCGCGTGAAGAAAGAGTACTGTTGTGAGCGCACAACGATATAATTGTTAATTATATAACTTATCCGTAATCCGACCCTAGCAACTAAACTCAAGTACGAAATCCGCCGAAAAACCTGACGTTTGCATCGGACGACCATCATCCGATGCAAACCGACACCGGAACCCAGAGCGTTCAACTCCAGGTTGACCGAAAGCGCTGATGCGAAGGTCAGCGCAGAGCGCTGACGACAACGCTAACTCGGGAGCCCCCGAGTTAGCAACAGAACATCGACCCGATAATATAAATACCGCCGATTCGGAAGATCGCGCGGGCAGTCCTAAACCGAAACGCGTACCGACTAACATCTAATTTAAATATTGTAACACCCGCAAGTCAGGGTAGTGAATCAAGTGACTTCTGTAAATCAAAGTCGGTTTATTAAACGACAAGTAAAACAAGGGCAATAGTGAGTTATTCTGCATCCTGCGACGGATCCCGAACCCAGTGCCGGCCCAACCCCGTCCCGGCACAACATTTGGTGGCAGCGGTGGGATCCTGCCAACAAGACCAGAGGACATCCTGCCCGAGAGACGTCTGCAAATCAGAGAGCTCGATTTAGTAAGAGCGGAGAAGCATCCCAGAGAGGAGAAGCCCGCCAGAATCCCGAGCGAGAAAGAGACAGCGGTGACTGCCCCGCCATACATAAAGCCAGAGTGACGGAGACGGCGGTAGCAGCCCCGAGTGCGACAGTAACACCGGAGAGGCCCCGACCTACCGCACGGACTCGACAGCCGAGGCAGCGCCCCAGGGACGCACCCAGCCGGACAGCGGAGCAGCGCAGGCGAGACCCCGCGAAGCAGAGACAACGCGGAGCAGCGAAGCGGCCCTGCCGGACTCCGACGCGGCGACAGCAGAAAGCGGACACCATGCGTGCGACCGTACTGTAAGTCCGTTCCATGTTATGTACTATCGCGAGCGACGAGATCTAACGTTTCCGCGAGCGACGAATTGAAAGTTTTCGCGAGCGATGTTTCAGCACCGACGTACGAAATTGAAGGCGCTAACCCTGTAAATGTCGGAGGGCGAACATAACCGCCCCGCTAGAAACGCGTCGTTCGTCTTAAGCGAGCGAGCGCATCAAGCTACCGAGCGTAGCCGATATCACTCTCGCGCCGTATCACATGCGGATAGCTCCGTTTTAGACCCCGTCCTACGAAACTTAGAATCGCGATTCTCGACCGAAGAATCACCGGTACTCGAATTGCACCCGAACGTAATATTAGAACGCGAATTTTCCTTCGCGGATACTAGTCTGTTAGGCGATCTCGACGGTCCCCGAGACAACAACGAGAGAGATACAGCGGGCACAGACGAAAACGAAACCGCGAATAGCGACGAAAACGAAATCGCGAATAGCGACGAAAACGAACGCGACGTACTTAGACTGCACCCAACCGTCACAGACGCACGTTCTGACACCTCAGCCGATACACAAGGCAATAACTCCGGGAGAGGAGAACTCTCGCTAACATCCTACGACAGCGACGTGTTCGATCCTACCGAAGAGGATTATACTCCCAAAACCCTCAAAATGAGCCAACAAAAGGCGACAACGAACCTCGAAGCACGCGTCGACGTGACCCCCGAGCAGGTGGGCGAGGAAATTAACCGGCTGCGAGCGGCAAATCCGCGACCGTCCGAAAGAGACCAACCGCGACCCGCCGAGCCAACACCAACAGGAGTGCCGGATGCTTCCTTAATTACCGACATACTACATCTAATGCGCGACATGCAAAAACGCATGGACCGCGTCGAGGCTGCGGAATTCGACCGATCAGCCAAACTCCTCCGCGCTTTTCGCGAATTACAGAACCGCGTAGGCCGAATGGAATCCGCCACGTACGATTCCGACGCGCGGGACCGCCGCGTACACAGCCAGGGCCCGCTGGATATCACATACGGACGAACGCGTAGTGACGTCCGGAACCAACCGGGCCTAGTTAACGGGTACCTCAGCCTTAAAGAAGCACGAGCAATGATACCCGAGATCAATGGAGAATCGCGAGAACGCGTCCGAGAATTTATAAACGCTAGCACGTATGCTATGAAGAATATTCAGCCGACCGACGAGTCGATGCTACTCGAAGCCATCCTCTGCACGAAATTTAAAGGGAAGGCGATGACAGATTTTGATACGCGCGATATCCGTGACTTTGAACAGTTGAAGCGCGAGCTCGAGACAGAGTACTTAGGAAAACGTTGCACGACGCACTTGCAGCTGGAATTTAACTCGCTAGCGCAAAAGCCCGGCGAAAGCGCGCAAGAATTCGGTAGGCGCGTCGAAAATTTAGCCCGCGAATTGTATGAAACAATGGAAGAGGGCAAGGGCCACACGCAGGAACAGCAAAAGGCCATACTGGATAATATTAAAATCCAAGCGCTGCATAATTTCCAAATCGGATTACACGACGATATAAAGTTATTAGTAAGAGCGCAGCGATACCAAAGCCTGCAAGAGGCGATAACCGGCGCCAGCGCGGAAGAAAAGGTGAGAGGCCCCTCCCCGCGGAACGCCCAGGCAACGGTAAAGAACAAATATTCCACCGCGAATACGCGAAACACAGGGAATACGGTAGGGCAATGCCACAAGTGCGGAAAGAACGGTCATTACGCGCGAGATTGCCGTACGAGCCAACACGCTAACAGATACGCGTTGCCGAAACCCGAGAAGCCTAGCGGCATCAACACGATAGAGTGTTCGTATTGTAAAAAAGCAGGGCATAAGCGCGACGAGTGCTGGTCGTTAATCGGGCGACCAAAACCCGAGCGACCGCGCCGCACGAGAACGGAAGCAGTTAGGAAAACGCCCGTGAGTACTGTCAGAAAGACAAAGACACAAGAATCTAGCGAAGAAACATCCTCTCGCAGCAGCAGCGAGGAGGATGAGAAGCCTAAGAAGAATAAGGCGCGCGCCGCCGAGACATATCGCGTTGCACAGATAAGCAAGAAGCACGAGGAAGGCCCGCTAGACTTAGTGACGCTACCCGTGCAGGAGGCAGAGAAGGGAGAAATGGACCTATTGTTAGATTCAGGCGCGACTCTCACATTAATAAAAGTAGGAAATTTGAAAGGGAAAACAATGGTAAAGAAAGAACGGTTAGCTTTAGTTGGCGTAACCGGACACCTGATTCACACGATAGGAAAAATAAAAGCCACTGTGAACCTCGGAGATAAGAAGATTCGCCACACGATGTACGTGGTGAAAGATGATTTCCCGATCGAGTATGAAGGCATCTTAGGAAACGATTTCCTTACAAAGCACAAAGCGGATATTTCAAATTCTAAAAAACGACTAAAACTCGGCTCAGCTTCCTTTAAGCTCCGGCCCTTCCGCAAGGTAAAACTCCCGCCTCACAGTGAGACAATCGTGGAAGCCGTCACTGATTATAATCGTGTCGGCATTGTGCGGAGCGGCGAACCCGCCCCAGGGGTCTTTATCGGGCATTGCTTGGTGCAGCCCGTCGAATTTAAATGTCCGATTAGCGTATTGAATGTGACGGACAAGCCCGTGGAGATACTCACTCCACATGTAACTCTAGAAGACCTGCCGCCGCCCGACACCGCGAACGTTCTCTCGTTACGCGCGAGCGATGAGCGCGAGACCATCGCCGAACGACAGAAGAAAGTACGAGAGCAAGTACGGCTCGATCACTTGAACGCTGAAGAGCGAGCAGCCGTAGAACAAATTTGCGATGATTACTTCGACGTGTTCTATATGGACGGCGACCATTTAAGCGCGACTACCGCAATAGAGCACGAGATAAATATCCGGCCGGGTAGCGCGCCCGTGAATGTAAAACTATATCGGTTACCCGAGAAGCATAAGGCCGAAGTGAAAAAACAAATAGAGAAAATGCTCGAAGACGGCATAATCAGCCCGAGCACGAGTCACTGGAACGCACCGATTATAGTCGTCCCTAAAAAACCGGACGCATCCGGAAAAGTGCAATTTCGCGTGGTTATCGATTTTCGGAAAATGAACAATTTCACCATGGGAGACTCTTTCCCCATGCCGAACATAACCGATATATTAGACCAGTTAGGTAACGCGAAATATTTTACCGTTCTAGATCTGGCCTCGGGGTATCACCAAATCCCCATGCACAAAGACCACAAGGGCAAAACAGCCTTCTCCACTCCGGATGGGCACTTTGAATTTAATCGCATGCCCTTTGGCCTGAAAAACGCGCCGGCAGCATTTCAGCGGCTAATGTACGCGGTGCTGGCCGGCCTGCTAGGGCTGAGATGTTTCGTGTATATCGACGACATCGTCATATACGGGGCAACTCTGACGGAACATATCAAACGAATAATAGCAGTGTTAATTAGACTCCGAAAATATAATCTAAAGTTGAAACCGAGTAAATGTGCGTTCCTACGGAAGGAAGTCGTATACCTGGGTCACGTGATTTCGGAAAAAGGAATCTCGCCGGACCCGTCGAAATTAATAGCCGTCAAGGAATTTTCGACTCCTAAAAAGGTGAAAGACATTCAGTCATTCATAGGCCTAGCCGGGTACTATCGTAAATTCATAGAAAATTTTTCAAAACTAGCCAAGCCATTGACCAAGCTCACTAGAAAAGGAGAAAAGTTTACTTGGTCAGTAGAGCAACAAAACGCGTTCGAATTGTTGAAGGAAAAATTAACAACCGCGCCGGTGTTGAATTATCCCGACTTCAATAAAGAATTTATAGTGACGACAGACGCGTCAGATTTCGCTATAGGAGCTATCCTCTCACAGGGAGTAGTCGGCCAAGACCGACCGATAGCGTACGCCAGCCGCGTATTATGTAAAGCGGAACAGAACTATAATACGACGGAGAAAGAGCTGCTAGCCATCGTGTGGGCAGTCAAACATTTTCGCCCGTATCTTTATGGCGTTAGGTTTAAAATAATAACCGATCACAAGCCGTTGATATGGCTATTCAATGTTACCGACCCCGGTTCAAGGCTAATTAGATGGAGGCTTAAATTAGAGGAGTATGATTATGAAATCATACACAAAGCGGGGAAGAGTAACTCAAACGCCGACGCATTGAGCCGTAACCCGATAACAGAGGCGTCAGCCGTACATATGACACAACAAGAAGAGGACACGCCGAGGGAATACACCGAGGAAGAAAAGCGGCAGATATTATTCGAGTATCATGACTCACCCATAGGAGGGCATCAAGGAGTCACTCGAACGTTGAACCGAATTCGATTACGGCACAACTGGCACGGAATTACGACAGACATAGAAAACTACATAAGTAAATGCGAACTGTGTCAGAAGAACAAGTTAAGTAGAAAAACCAAGATGCCATTAATTATCACAGATACACCCGAGCGTCCATTCGAAAAATGCGCTCTCGACATCGTCGGTCCGCTAACAGTCACAAATCAAGGAAACAAATACATTCTGACGTTTCAGGACAACTTAACGAAATTTAGTAAGGCGATACCGAT
Source organism: Harpagoxenus sublaevis (assembly GCA_030770355.1). Lineage (NCBI taxonomy): Eukaryota > Metazoa > Arthropoda > Insecta > Hymenoptera > Formicidae > Harpagoxenus > Harpagoxenus sublaevis. The sequence goes on from JASTWR010002174.1 coordinate 18,194, forward strand.
CGAAAATCAAGAAGCCAGAACGATCGCCAAAGAATTCGTAACAAAAATCGTGTTAGAACACGGAATTCCAAAAAAATTCGTCCGATCCTGTCGGAGGCATAATTTTTTTTTAATTGTAAATAGAGTCAGACGGTGAACTAAACGGCACAACCGACAGACTCAGACTGAGGCAAATAAAACTCGCCAAGACTAAAGATATAAATAAAATTACGAGACAGCAGAATCTAAGACGAGATAAAAAAGAAGCTACAGGATGCTCGTTGAACGGGAGGGGTTCCTATACTCGAAGGACCAGAGGGGGGGGGGGGTAATTATAATCCCCCTCACGACTAAATTAACGAAGTAGGCGAAAGAATGCGAAAAAAACGAAATGCGCATGCAGCGAGATTGACGAAAGCGAAAAAGCGACTCACCATTTGGGCGCCCGTCGTCTCCCCGTTGACTCCGATTCTCGTCCCGTCCTCGTTGTATTCTCCACGTGGCCAGGCTCGACCGGTCCAACATGCAGGCGGATGCAGTAGAGTTGCAGGCAGCAAGCAGGCACAGGTGCAAGGCGTAACACAGGCACAAAGCAGGCAAAGGTGCAAGCAGGCGAGGCAGGCGAAAGATCGGTCCCCAAGAGGGGGGGGGGGAAGATCGCGATCGGACGTCCGAAACTTCGTGCGGTACGATAAGCATGTCTGGTGGTGAGTGAGTGCTCGCGGTCCTGAAACGAGCCGCGAGCGAGTACTTGCTCCCCTTTTTGGGGGTAATAGCTGCCGTCGGTGGATCAACGATGGCAGCACCAATTGGTGAGTCGCATGATTCAAAATTGTCCCGATCGCGATCCACCGACGTCCCGCGAATATTAACAATAACGAGTAAATAACTAAATATGCAATTAATACAAAATGCGCCAATCGGTACTAATCGAAATTAAACAAAGCAATTAACATCAAAATAAACAAGAACAATTAATCAGATTTATATACAAGGCGATACGCCGAACATACCGCCCACCAAAATACGACGTATTTTCTATGCTTTATTGGTTGTCTTCTGGTGAATTGTCCATCGGCATGGGACACAATTTCACCAGAGGACGAGTAAGAGGGCCATCCGCTGTCCTCACTGTGGCGACCCGAGAGACGCCGTCGCGACCCGGGTGCAGCTCCGTTATTCGCCCTCGCTTCCACTGAAGGGGAGGGGCGTTTTCATTTTTCAATAAGACCAGCGTGTCCTTTTGCACCGGATCAGGTAATGACTTTAGCCATTTCGGTCGCTGCTGCAGAGTGTGCAAATACTCCTCATGCCAACGCTTCCAAAATTGTTGGTGCAAGTGTTGCACCAGTTGCCATCGATCAAGCCTACCTATCGGCACTGGCTCAAGGTCCGGATACGGAACCGCTACGAGGGGCTCCAAGGTGAGGAAATGCCCCGGCGAGAGCACCTCGAGGTCATTAGGATCGGAGCTAGTAGGGCACAGAGGCCGGGAGTTCAGGATGGCCTCTATCTGCGTTATAAGAGTGCCAAATTCCTCTACTGTGAGGATCTGCGCTCCCACGACGCGTTTTAAATGGGTCTTCATTGATTTGACCCCAGTCTCCCAAAGGCCACCGAAGTGTGGCGCAGAGGGAAGGTTAAACGACCATCGAATCTGTTCTCGTTCCGAGGCGGCTTGCATGCAACTGATGAGCTCCCGATGAGCTCCGACAAAGTTCGTGCCGCAATCGCTATACATCCGCGAACAGCGGCCACGCCTAGCAATGAAGCGCCTCAGAGCCGACAGGAACGATTCGGTGGATAGAGAGAATGCGAGTTCCAAGTGAACTGCCTTCGTGGCAAAACAAACAATCAGGCAAACGTAGGCCTTAAACGCGGTCGCTCCGCGAGAACGACGATGATAAATTAAGAATGGCCCGGCATAATCGACTCCGGCGATTGAAAAGGGCTTAGCCTGACGTACGCAATCTAGAGGCAGGTCCGCCATGGGCGGTTGCATAGTACGAGAGTTCGCCCGAAAGCATTGATAGCATCGCGACAGACAACGTTTAATGGCCTGTTGGGCTCCCTGAATCCAGAAATTTTGCGATAGGATATATTGTAGCGCTCGGCGCCCCGGATGCAAGTGTAGACAATGGGTACGCTCGATTATGAGTTCCGTGAGCCGATGTTTGTTCGGTAACAGTGCCGGGTGCTTGGCTTCATACGGAATCGCGGAATGGGTCAGTCTACCGCCCACCCTGAGAACTCCGCGCGCATCCAAGAAGGGCGCGAGTTTTCAAAGAGATTTCGAGCACTTCTGCTTGTGCTTTAGTCTGTCGAGATTCTCTGCGAAACAACACGATTGAACGAATCTAACGAGATATAGTAAAGTCGAATGAAATTCAATTTGATCTACAACTAAAGTTTTATGAAGCGAATCTGATTTAAGTCGATTGACGAAACGCAAACAATAAGCAAATACTCTAACTAATTTATCTAACGACGAGAAGCGATCGAGAAGCGAATCAACAACAGTGGCAGAGTTTACGACATCAGCAGGATTTGTGGAGACAAAGACGCAAGATTTTTCTTCCTCCTCAGGAGGGTCATTAACTTCCGATATTGTTTCCTGAGTGGGTTCGAAGTCAATTAGCCACGCAGGGCCAGTCCACCAAATCGGATGATCCACTAATTCTTGCGGGAACAAGCCCCTTGAGCAACAATCAGCCGGGTTAGACTTGGTGTCGACATGTTTCCAGCAAGAGATATCTGTGTTGGACTGGATGCGTGCAACACGATTACGCACGAACGTCTTCCAACGGTGTGGCGCCGAGCGTATCCAAGCGAGGGCAACCTCAGAATCTGACCAAGCGTACGTGGCGTCGATCGCGATCTCAGGCCGGAGAATATTTCCTATATGCTCTAATAAATTTGAAAGCAAAATAGCCGCGCAAAGCTCGAGTCTCGGCAATGTGATGGCCTTAAGCGGGGCCACCTTTGATTTGGCGCTAAGCATTCGGATCAGGACACCGTTCTCGGCAACGGTTCTAATGTATACAACGGCTCCGTAGCCTTGCTCGCTCGCGTCGCAGAATCCGTGGATTTCTCGCCGGACTACGTGGTCCATTGCGATAGTACGAGGTATGCGAACGGAGGTTAGTGCGGGGAGCTCCGACTTGTATTTTTCCCACCTAGAACATATCTCCGAAGGAGGTCTCTCGTCCCATTCTAACTTGAGAATCCAGAGTTGTTGTATCAATCGCTTAGCTGCGAACGTAAGCGGTGTCAAGAAACCCAAAGGGTCAAAGATTCTAGCTAATTCGGAGAGAATAGTGCGTTTGGTGCAGTCTCTGTCCAACGGATTGACCTGAAAGCCAAAACTGTCCGATTGAGAATACCAGCGGAGTCCGAGAACCTTAAGAAACTGGTCTTCCGGTGATTCGAAAGATAACAACGACTGACTACAGAGTTCCGGATCGAGATCGGCTAAAACCGACGGATGGCTACTGGCCCACTTCCTGAGCTCGAAGCCGGCAGTTCTAAGCAAGGCTTCTAGCTGCCGCCGAATTTCACGGGCTCTTTCTTCTGACTCGACGCTTGCTACTACGTCGTCGACATAGACACACTTCTGCAAGACGGCCGCGGCCAACGGGTAACTCATTTTGCCTTCAGCCGCTAACCTCAACAAGCAGGCAATTGCTAGGTACGGAGAGCACGTCAGTCCAAAGGTAACGGTCAGCAATAGGTAGTCCGAGATTGGGTCGTCCTCTGAGAAACGCCACACTATTCGTTGGTAGTCACACTGACAGAGCTCAACCAAGATCTGAAGGAACATCTGCTTGACGTCCGCGGTGAGCGCCACGGGCCCGATCCGAAATCTCAACAATACCACAACTATATCTGGCTGTAACTTAGGACCGGATCGCAACATTTGATTTAACGAGACGCCGTTCAGATCTTTAGCCGATGCGTCAAACACGACACGCAATTTAGTGGTTGTGCTATCTGACTTGAATACCCCATGATGGGGCAGGTAGAACACAGATCCGTCCACTGGGAACGGCTGCTTGATTAATTTCATATGACCACTATCTAAATAATCCTGCATGAATTTACTGTAACTTATTTTAAACTCCGCATCTAATTTGAAGCGGCGTTTAAGTGCGCGAAATCTATTTAAGGCTATTTGTCGCGTGCCAACAAAACAAGGGTTATCCTTCGCGAAGAGATATGATACTACAAAGCGACCGGACACATCCCGACGCGTGGTCTGCGCAAATAGTTCCTCGCAACGTTTATCTTCCTGTGAATACGGTGAAGCCGTAGGGACTTCGTCTAATTGCCAAAATCGACTAAAAGATGCATCTAAAGTGTCAAGAGTTAGAAAGGAATGTGAAGGCTGAGATGCTCGCATTGACACCGAGCCGACGAGAACCCAGCCAAATATAGAGTTGAAGGCGTCTGGTTCGCCTTTCTTCCCTACCCGCCGACCATCTCGAAGCAAAGATGTGAATATCTCTGCGCCAATCAAGATGTCGATGGGACCAGGTCTATAATACTGCGGGTCAGCAAGCCTCAATCCCTCCAAGTGCCTCCACGCTCTTTGTTCAACCTGGCTACTAGGCAATTGTGCGGAGATGCGCGGGAGAATCGTAGCCTCTATTGGGATGCGAGTATTATGACTGCCTTTCGTCCGAATCACGAATGAGGTTACTGCCTCGAGTGGCAGCAACTTTAGTATCGTTTACCGCTAGAACTATCGTACGACTCCTGGTTTCGTCCGAACCCCACCCTTTTGCATGCAGCCTTCCGAGATAAAGTTCAGTTGACTGGCGCTATCTATTAGAATGCGAACAGAGAAGGGGTTTCCGTGGATGTCGAGAGCCTCAGCCTGCACCGTTGACAGCAACACGATCGAACTCGATTTTACCACGCTAGTCATGGTGACGAGTGGCTCATTACTTTGCGGCGACGAACTTTTTTCCACTTCCGATTCGGGAGGGGCTCCGATAGCCGTAAGGGCACCCGTCGAACCCGAGTTTCGCTCGAAATGCAAAAGCGTATGATGTTTTGCTTTACACGACCGGCACTCCCATGTCGTCGGGCAGTTGCTAACGCCATGACCCGCGCGGAGGCAGTTCAGACACAAGTTCGCGGTTTTTGCCGTCGAATGTCTCTCCCTGGGAGATAAGTTTAAGAATCGAGGACACTTAAATACGGGATGTTGTTCTTTGCACACCGGACAAGCGTTTGTGTTAGTCATAAACGAAGATCCTGCCTTTGATTTCAAGTCGCGACTCTGCGATTTTGCTGACGGAACGGCCACGTCGACAGACGCGAAGACCTTGCAATATCCCGAAACAAAGTTTACTAGCTGCGGATATCTTGGGATTTCCGTATCACGTTGCTCTGCTTTGAATTTCTCTCTAAGCGATGGCGTGAGTTTTTCTAATAAGGTATTGAGCAGGATGAAGTCCCAATGCTCAGTAGGGAATTGCATTAGTTGCAAGGCTCTAACGTTCTCGTTGAACGTATCTAACAATTGACGCAGACCCGTCGCTGAATCCGTTTTCAGAGGCTTAGCTCTCACCAAGGAGTACCAATAATGGGTGGCAAGTTTTCTTTTATTTTGATATCTCTCGACAAGGAGTTGATAAGCTATCTCGTAATGTTCGGCCGAAAACTGTAAGTTCTTAACTGCGTTGAGCGCTTCTCCCGATAATGAAGACAGTAAGTACTGATATTTCTCCATGTCCGAAAGTTGTGAGTTGTCGTGAATCGCAGAGTTGTAACAGGGCGAAGAAGGACGGCCAAAGGGCGACATCACCAGAAAAATGCGGAAGTGAGATTTTGGGCAGTCGGATAGACGACGTTCGAACCGGGGCCGGAGAGGACGAGGCGGTCGCTCGATCGGCGCCCACGAACTTTTCATAACGCCCGACTACCGCGAAGCGCATTTTGTCAAAGTCTTTACGGATAGCGTCCTCCGCGGGGAACTCCTCGTCCGCGGCGCTTTGAATTACCTTGAGATGAGCTGCCTCAAAATCTTCGATCAACTTAGCCACGGTGGGATATCGAATGAGAAAATTCGGTCTTTGAGCGGCATTGTCCGCGGCGAGCATCGACAGCTCGTGGATCTCCATCATCCGTTGTATGCATAACTCGCGTTCAGCTTTGTGGGCCCTGCTCATGATGACCGGAGTACGACTATTAGATCCGTCAAATAAAATAAGACACAACGCAAGGTCACGCGAGCACTCGAGACTCAAGCACTATAGCTATCCAAGCGAAAGATTAATTACAGGAAAATGGTCGCGAGAATATATCTTCAATAATGTAATCTAAAATATAATAGCAGTACGAATGCGTCAATAAACCTGTTACGACTCGCGGTATACTACGCGAGACTGTGCTGCGTGCTATCTCACGACACGCGCCACGAGATATACGACACGACGATGTGTCGCGGACGGCGCTACGACACGCGGTATACGACACAGGATGTGTAGCGCGCGGTGCTACCACACGTGGTATGTGACACTATGACTACGGCGTACGACGCGAACACACTCTACTTCACCAGCGATTACTTACGACATAAGATATACGACTCGAGTAACTATACGACAAGATATACGACTCGAGCAATTATACGACATGAGCCATACGACGCGAGCAAACTATACGACAAGATATACGACTCGAGCAATTATACGACATGAGCCATACGACTCGAGCAACTATACGACATAAGCGCTTAGTACGACAACAATTATTCGAACTTCTGTAAGAGCGCTAAATGCTTAATATTCGGAACCAGTGTCGACAAGTAGTTTTCGATCGATGGCAAATATGTTATAAGAATTCCGACGTTCGGAATAATATGTTTTCGAGTCGCATCAAAATAAACTCCGCAACAGCGAGGACA